>BMAU01015895.1:0-29598 GCA_019973935.1 Trichonephila clavipes
CCTTTCCGAGTAAGATCTCTAAATATACTTGATACATAGCGTTGGAAAACTCCTGGCCTTGTGCTTAGTCCGAAAGGAACTTCGTTGAATTCAAATTGTCCGTCTGGGACGATAAAGGATGTATACTTTCTGCAATCTTCGTCAACATCGACGTGAAAGAAACCATTACGTAAATCTAATGTAGAAATATCTTTGCTTCTTACAAAGTGTCTAAAACATCTTCGATGAGAGGTAACGGAAATTTATCTTTCACAAGCTTCTGATTCAATTTTCTGTAGTCAATGCACATTCTCGAAGATCCATCTTTCTTTTTCACCATTACGATTGGACTTGCATATTCCGAAGAACTCGGACGTATAATGCCTTCGTTGAGCCATTCTTCTATCTGTTTGTTTACTTCTTGTCTTTCTGTGAAAGCTAGTCGACGAGGGGGTTGACAGACTGGTTCTTCGTCTTTTAGAATAATTCTCATTGTGACGTCGGTAGATGCATGCTGTTTTTTCTGGCTTGTAGTCTTGAATTAACTTTTCAAGTTCCTTCTTGATTTGACGATTTTCAACATGACGTAGGTCACTTCTTCTTGAAGATTTTCAGCAGATATTTGCATAAGTTGTGCATGATTCTCATATTTGTTGAATTTAACTCCTTCTTTAGTGAAACTTATCGATGCTTGTTCCAAAAGATCTGATCCAATAACTGCTTCGAATTTTAATTTATCAGCCGGCACAACATGCCATGTTAACGAGTAATTTTCATCATCTATTTCAAACTCATGTTCAAAGGAACCGATAGTTGTCACTTGTGCTTCATCAATACTTGCGAGAAGCATCTTGTTCTTCGATAATTTTGTTGGATCCATTATTCATCTGCTCGTGTTTTCTCGTAGCAAACTTACGGTACTACCACTGTCTATGAGCGCCGTGATTTTCACCTTTCCAAAAAATATCTCTTTAGTACGTAAACCTTCCTTAACAATGAGTGTGCAAGTTTCTTTTGGAGGTTCTTTGAATTTCTGCGATTTTGAATAGTTCGTCTGAGCATATATGCTTGGAAGCATTGTGATTTGAATGTTTCTCGTAATTTTTGTTGTAATACCCTTTCTGCGCGCTGCCTTGATATCTTTGAACAGATTCATACTTGGTAACAGGGGCTTCGTAATGTTTGTTGTAATTCGTTGACGCTGGAAACTTCTTATCTTTCTTGTTATACTCGAATTTTCCCGGTGCTTCATACCTGCAATTCTTTTCTGTGAATTTGAATTCTTGTTTCTTCACAAATGGACTACTCGATTTTTGTTTCAGAGTCCTTTTAAAGTCTTCGAATTCTTCAAGTTTTTCTGCTAATTGAACAGGGGAGTTCATATTTGCCCATTCATCAAGATAATATTCCTTAAATTCAAAAGGTGTTTTCCGTTTAAGTTGATCTGTTATGATTAGATCTGATAATTTGTTGAAAGTATCTATCTTCAATCCATCTATCCATCCGTTGAAGTAAGTGTTTAACTCATGGTAAAAATCAATCCATGTTCTTTCAGGTGCTTTTTGAGCAGTGACAAATAGTTGTCGAAACTTTTCTGGAGTTAGTTTAAAGCGTTTCAGCAGTAAATCTTTAACGTGTTCGTAAGAGTTGGCTTTATCGTCAGGCTCTCTCGCTATGATGTGAGATACTTCCGTCGGTAATAAGCCTAACAGATGAAAAACCCAGTTTTCTTGATCAATATTCAATCTCTGTGCTTGACGTTCAAATAATTTTAGATAAAGACTGGTGTCTTCTTTCAAATCAAAACGATGTATAAACTTTGAAACTTTGACAAGAAATTTAGTATCGCTCTCTTTGGATGTATCAGTGCCTAACTTGGATTGTGTTTTCATTCTTAACTTTTCCAACTCAAATTCATATTTGCGCTTTTGCTCATCTAACCTCAATTGTTCGAAGCGTAATCTTTCTTCTCGTTCTTCAATGCGTAATTTTTCTTTTTGCTTTTCAATGCGTAAATTTTCTTCTCGTTCTTCAATGCGTAATTTTTCTTTTTGCTTTTCAATGCGTAAATTTTCTTCTCGTTCTTCAATGCGCAATTTTTCTTTTTGCTCTTCAATGCGTAAATTTTCTTCTCTGGCTTTGCTATCCTCAACAATCGTTGAATGCATGTTTTTGGTCAGTTCTTCGTCATAATCTTCACTACTAATAATTAGATCTTTGAGTGTGGCGATGGTCATAGATTTATCGAATTTTAAATTTAATTCCGTGGCTAAGACAAATAAATCTTCACGTCAACCTTTGCCAAGATACGCCATTTTAAAATTCAAATTAAAGTTTAGATAGTAACCAAAGGAATAAACAAAATTGTCACGCGTTCAAACAAAAACAATGATGTTGCTATTGGCAATTCTCGTTTGCCTTTACAAAAATTCTCAAGTTAAAATTATATTGCATCAAAATACACTAAATATACATTGAAATATTCAAATTTTGTTCATTTAGAAATATTTTAAACCAGTAACGTGTAAAGACAACAGTGCGAGCTAAAATGCGTAATGCTTAATTTGAAATAGCCAAATTATTAATTTCAACTAAAAACAAAACCCTTTTTTTTAAACCATTTGATATATCAGTTATCTCATTTCGTTATAATAAATGCAAAAAGAATTTGAAAGAAAAAAATAAATTAATATAAATCTTGTTTTAAAACTGTGATTAAATTTATTGTGATATGAAAAAGAAGTTAGTAACTTAAAGTTCTTTGCTGAAAAAAGCAAACAATTAAAAGTTAGTCACTTTAAGAAAAATCTCATATATATTTTTTATTACACCAATAAAAATAAAATCTTTTTAGGATCTCATCAGCAAATTTTAAGGATAAACACACGTTTCAATAGAAAACATAATTCTGTCAAAAATGAACTCAAAATACTTATATATTGAATGATAAAATACACCATTAAAAATAAGATTATGCATAATCGTTCATCAATTCTAAAAATAAAGACATGTTTGAATGAAAATCAAAATGATTTAGTCGAAAGTTCTTCTCAAAGTACTGGAATGAGTAATTTATTACACCACAGCTGTGGGAAAAAGATGTTAATCTATATGAGCCATCCAAATTACAAAATGTTTAGGAATGGAAGAAACATTAATTTCTTAGTTCAAGGTCAATGACGCACTTTTCGTACACACATGAAATGCAATTCAATTCGTTATTAAATGAGATACAAATAAAAAAACGAATATTACGTACGACTTTCTTAATATTTTAAAAGATATACTTGTAGAAAATTTTAATTGATACGATTTCTATACACAAACAGAAAAATAGTATTTCAAAAAACACACATGATATTTAAAAATATAAATTACTTCATGAAATCGACTACAACAATTTTTTATAAGTAAATTAACAGTGGCTCACGTATACTTTTCTGAAGATTCCCTTTTTTATTTTTTTTTTGAAGAACAATCTAAGATACAGTACCTGATTCACTGGATGACGTGTTTACTGAAAATCTTGAAATAGACACTGGACTTATGAAGCTCTTGTAGTTGTTGCACACTGTAGAAAATAACGTGGCTTCGGCGAGCGAAGTTGTAGCTCTTGATTTGTGAGTTGTGATTCCGGGAGTCGTTTTATTCACCTAAATGTTAGTATGTTATGAGAGGCAATCCGCGCATTTTCGATTCAGTCCGTTTGTAATTTAGGCGTGCAGTCAAAAATGGTTTTTTTTTTTTTAAAGAAGAAGAAGGTTAGGAGTTCATCAACATATTATTTAGAGAAGATTTTCGAAATCAAATCTTGGCCGAGCCCCCAATTATTTCTGTGGGAGTCCGAATAAATCTTCGAATAAAAATCAAACTTTTCAGAAGGCGGGATTTTAGATTGACGAGGTAGTTGTCTAGGGTTAAGTATTTAAGGGAGAGTGATGAATTAATTGAATCAAAGTCATTTAAACACAGATACTTCATTTAAGTAAAAAAGAATTTATTTAAAGTTAAAGGGAAATATTTACAAAGGGGAATATTTACAAAGAGAAAGACATGCAGGAAATAGGTTAATTGAAAGTTGAGTTATACCTTTAGAAGACGGAGAAATTAATTACCTTTCTGATGCTTGGACGTTAGGACTGATTTCGCATAGGGCGCGAAATGCGCTAAAGACGTGACGTGTTGAACCGGCGGTGGTTAGTAGGCCTCTGACGAAAAATTATTCGAGCCGGAGCTACGAAAAGCTCACTAGACGGCACTGCTTCGGAATGTGGTAATAAACAAAATTGACGTTAATGGTCCTCTGAAAAGGATATGACTCAACCTTTACAAAATGTTTCAAAGGGAAAATCCTACATATATATATACTATATATATATATACTATATATATATACTATATATATACTATATATACTATATATATACTATATATATACTATATATTTATACTATATATATATATTATATATATATACTACATATATATATATATATATATATATATATATATATATATATATATATATATATATATATATATATATATATATATATACTGTTTCATTTTACTACTATATTTCTCAAAAATCCTTTAAAATGTATTTTTCGTGATTGTGAAAAGGTTTAAAAGCGTTAATATTTTTTAAAGAAAAAAATTCTAGTAATAATAGGTTCCAATCTATAGCAATATTTAAAATCTTTAAAAAAGGCAACAATAAGAATGTCAAAATTATGACAGAAATTTCTTCTAAAAAGCAACAGAAAAAGAATTTAATTAAAGTTTTTTTGTTACAGTACAATAATTAATGCGAAAGAATATAGGAACAATTTTTTTTGTGTGTTCCTAGTATAAAACTATTTAATTAAAGCGGAAGCAAAATGTGCATTATAGAAATAAAAAGAGGATGAACACAATTTATAAAGTAGGTAAGTGATTTCAAACAAAATCGTCGGGAAAGTCGAATAGATGCATTAAAACCACTAAGGTATCAAGTAGGAGGGATATACGATGCTTTATTTGCTGTTTGTTATAATTCGGAGATTGACAGCTCTATAAGAGTTGAGGCTCTATAAAGAGAGTTACAAAGTTGTGTTAAACAATTTAAATTCTTATGCTGCATTGTAATTTGGTACAAAATCTTAAATTGTATCAATCCTATAAGTAAGCTCTTGCAGACAGAAGACTATGATTTACCATCTGCTATGGAGCTCTTGAAAAATTGTAAGGATTTTTTCAAGGATCTTAGATCGGACACAGCCTTTAATGAAATGTTTTGTGATGCTCGAGAGCTCGCCAACAAAACTGACATACTGGCTGATTTTGAGCTCACCCAGCCACGTCATAGAATTCGAAGAATGAACATTAATTTCGACTATGAGGTACAAGATGATCCGATAGAAGATCCTACTTTGAAATATAAGGCAGAGTTTTATTTTTTCATCACATTAGAGAGAGAGAGAGAGAGATGAAGCTATCAATGCAGTTAAATCCAGGTTGGATTTGATCAGTACCCACAGCAACTATTTCCAATTTTTATACAATATTTGTAATTTAAAACAGAGGTGCGCAAGCTAGGGGTCGTGACCCCTGTGGGGGTCGCCAAATTTATATGAAATGCATTATGCCTGCATGCTGCATACCATACAGTGTACATATAAAGAGTGAAACGCCGTCACTTACTGTTTAATTGCAATTTCCTGCTGTTCGCTGTTTCTTTGACCGTAATGTATGTAAAGTGTGAAGATGCAAGTTTTTCACTCCGGTAGATGACGCCCTCTTCGCGGTTATTCGCCAGTTTTACTAAAAAGCGCCTATTTATCCGACGTATTGATGTAATACGTACTGTGTCGGACGGTGCGCACTGAGCATGCGCACCGTACGAGATGGAGGGATAATCAAGGGCTGTGGGAGTCATCTTGTAGACATGTGTACCAAGCAAAGGCCTACCAAACGACCCAAAATTATCGCTGAATGTTTTATTGCGCGTTTCCATGTAAAGTTGTAGCATGTAACAGTTGGCCTGCAATTGGTTTAGTTTCTCCTCGAGTTTTATCATGTGACTTTGTGTAATTGAGATTTTTTATATTTTTATCGGGCTTTACTGCTCTTTGTTATCAGGTATGTGCTATCATTAGAGAAAGATCTCTGTTAATTTTATTGAATTTCTCGAAAAAAAAATGATAATTTTTTTGTATTATTTGTTTTAGTTAAAAAAATTTAACCCCTATATTCAAAATGGATAAATGGGTAATACGTATATACACCAGGTACATCTCTTCAGCTAACAAACGAACAAATACTGATGAGGAGTCTCAAAATTCTGAACTAAATGCCCCATCTAAAAAAAATAAGAAAATACAATGAGGAATTTATTAAGTATGGTTTTTCATTTTGTGTTGTTGATGATGAAGAGCGCCCGATATGTGTCATTTGCAGCGAAAAATTAGCAAATGACAGCATGAAACCAGCTAAATTAAAAAGGCATCTGGAAACTAAACATAAAGAACTTTAAAATAAACATGCCGACTTTTTTCAAAGACGAGCTGAAAATCTGAAAATTCAAAGTGCAAATCTAAAGAAATTCACAATACTTCAGAAAGCATTACGAGCTTCTTTAGAAGTTTCTTATCTAATAGGAAAAACAATGAAACCCAATACAATAGGAGAATCCCTTATCCTTCCTGAAGCAACTAAGATGACATCAAATATGCATGGCGATAAATATGGAAATGAACTAAAAACAATACCGTTTTCAAGAGAGATACCGTGTCTCGGAGGATTTCTGAAATGTCATGAAATATCGAGTCAGAAGTCATAAAACGCATACAAAATTCATCTGTATTTGCTTTACAACTGGACGAGACTACCGATATTACTAAAATATCACAACTAATTATTTACGTTAGATTTATTTTTAATGATAATATAACAGAAACGTTTTTATGTTGCAAAAGTTTGGAAGGAAAAACAACTGGAGAAAAAATATTCGAAGTAATAAATGAGTATTTTGAAGCAAAGTCCTTTACATGGGCAAACTGTGTTGCAGTTTGTACTGATGGTGTTGCAGCATTAACAGGTTCGAACAAAGGGCTCAGAGGCTTAATCCAGAAAGTGGCGCCAAGTTATTATATCAATCCCAGTTGGCAAGTTATTATATCAATGAAGTTTGGCTAGGAAAGCTGAGCTATTTAGTTGATATTTTCGAAAAACAACGCCTTAAATTTGAGCTTGCGCAGAGTGAGAATTCAACTATCATAACTTCAGCCAGTAAAATTCAAGCTTTTAAAAATAAGCTTAGTCTCTGGCAAACTGAACTGAATAAAAACACCACCGACATGTTCCCTTGCTTTAACTATTTTATCAAGGAAAATAATATAATATATTTACTTTTAAAAATATCATTTCCAATCACATTGAAAAGTTAAAAGAAAATTTTTCGAGAAGATTCGAGAATTTTCCTGAAAACGATCTTGGTTGGATTCGTGATCCATTTTCCTATGACATATGCAGTTCAACTCTTCAAATTAGTGAGAAAGAGCAATCGATAGATTTGATTTGGGATTATACTCTTCGAAATCAATTTAAGACTCAGCCTTTTGCCAAAAATTTTGGCTATCCGTGGAAAGCAATATCCCGTTCTATGCAAGAATGCCATCAGATTACTAATACAATTTGCATCAACGTATTTATGTGAAACTTGATTTAGCAAACTAGTTTCAATGAAAACCAAATCCCGCTCTCGTTTGAACCCTGAAGATGATATGCGAATTGCAATTAGCAACATACATCCGAACATCGATGAGATAATCAGAAACTTGCAGCCACATACATCTCATTAAAAGACAATTTACTGATTTTTTTTTTATGTTATACAAAAAATATTTTCTTTAAATTATAAATAATATTAATATGTGTTAGAAATGATGTTTTTTATTCGATAAAACGAAAGAAATGCGCCTATTTACATCGCATTTGTGAACATTTATCTCTAGGGGTCGCCAAAAATTTTCTCTCCACAAAAGGGGTCACAGTCGAAAAACGTTTGCGCACCACTGATTCAAAAGATACTTCTCCAAAAGGCGTACTAAAGTATTGTAAAAGTCTAGAAACAGTGCTAACTTATGGGAATTCATCAAATATAAATGCGCTGGACCTGGCAGACGAGGTAGTAGCGGTTTTGACTCTGCTAAATAAAAAAGAATGTCCAATCGAGATTTTAAAATTCAAATCAAACCTGGATTTTGCTCCAAATCTCAGTATAGTTTTAAGGATATTGCTTATTCTCCCAATAAGTGTGGCAAGTGGAGAAAGGAATTTCTCCAAATTAAAACTAATTAAAAAAAAATTTCGCTCCACAACAACCGAGGATCGGCTAAACGGCTTGACAACAATAGCCATTGAACATGAACTGGCCGAAGAAATTAATGTTAAGGAAATTATAAAAAAAAGTCTCAGAATTAAAAGTGAGAAAGAAATACTTTTAAGTTTTTAACTCTCGGTTTAAATGTAATATTAATTAAGGCAATACTCGGTAATATGTAACTAAGTTTTAATATTTAGGGGTTCAACAATTTGTTTTAGTATTTTTTAATATCTTAATTATACACTAGAAATGACTTTTTTCCCTTTTTTTGTGTGCAACCCTAATTTTAATTTAGTGCCAAAAAACACAAATTAATAAATTAGTATTTTTTGTTAATCAAAACTTCAACATTGATAGCAAGTTTTTTGCTCACGTTTATTTACCATTAAGTGTGGGAGGGTTTATAGATTATTCCTTTTTAATTTTTATTACAAACAAGCGGCATTTTACCTCTTTGCCCGGGGCGGCGAAACTGCTAGTGCCGGCCCTGCAGCCATACCCAACCTGCGGCCCGCGTGAACTTTTCTGAGTATCCTGGCCAGTAACCATTGCACTAAGAAACTCAATTATTTAAGAACAATTCGTTAAAACTTTAGCGGAAAATTTTATCACTGAAGCAATCAAATCTATAAATTTTGTTTGCAATGATGTACGGGGTACGATCTGTATCTATTTTTCCCTCTGTGTGATTGTAACGGTTAGCAGTAACATATGACAAAAGAGTAACGAGAATGCGTTCACTGTACTGAACTGAACTGGAGTAGCGAGCATTTTATGGGTGATCTTAGTTTTAACTCCAAAACAAAAAATATCCCCCTCCCCCCAAAAAAGGTTGTTTCAAAACGATTGGAATGTTGGCTAACTAACGAAGATCTTAAAGTAAAGTTTAGAAACCAGTGGCGTAACGGAGAACTTTTGGGCCCCCCTGCAAAGTCAGGTTTGGGGCCCCCATGTTGAATTTTACAAAGCGTAGGCACTTGCGTCAGTCAGGATTTGGGCCCCTTTAAAACCCTGCCCCCCCAGCGATGCGGAGGGGGCACGTTACGCCACTGTTAGAAACAGATATCAATAATTTTGGTTATAAAAAGATATGCCTGTTATTTATCCTGATTTATGGGATCGTTTGAGAAACTTTTTAATTGCTCTCCTGGTGAACAAGAGTTTTACCGTGGCTGCCATTTTCAAAACAAAAATGGGGCACTACTAACTGAGGAAGTTAAGGAATTTAGGGATAAAATATACCATATTATAATACCAAATGTTAAAAATTTGTTATTGAAGCGCCCCGTTAACAGCATTTTTGTTTGTTGCTCAGTTATTTCGTGCATTATTAAATTTGAAATGAAGTAGTGTTTCTCTCTTTTTTAAACACTACACTTCTCTACAGCTGAAAACTTAAATGTTGTGTAGTAAGTAACTTTATACCAGACATCTAAAAGACATTTAAGTTGATAAATGTGCAAATAATTAATGTTAAGCAGTGGTCAATCAAAAGACGAAAAACCTTGCAAGGGGTCTGTGAGACAAAAAAGATTGGGAACCTCGGGTCTAGAAATGCGTTCCTGATATTTTTCAGCTACACGTGAGTCTACTCGGGGCAGGACTTCCAGGACAAGCAAAGGTTTCACACCACATCTCCACACTTCCCTTGCCAATTTGATCGCCAGATTTCTCACCGTTTGAACATATCTGGGATCATTTAGAACGGCAAGTAAAATTAGAGACGCGTATATGTAGCCTTTGGGTATGGTAAAATTAGACGTGCATTTACAGCAACTATGGAACGAGATGTCATAAGACATTTTGCAGGGCTTGTAAAGAGTGTTTTTTTCCAGGTATAGAAGTTTAAGTTGGCATTACTTTCCAAGATGGCGACCGATTTAACAGCTGTCAAGTGATTTATTCTCAGTTTGGTTTGGCAATTCATCAAAAAGATCACCAAGCAAGGCGTAGATTCGTCGAATGGGCCCAAAACTAGATTGCCGTTGTTCCCGATTTTCATAAGCGAATTTTGTTTAGCGATGAAGCGCACTTCTGGTTGAATGGCTACGTTAACAAACAAAACTGCCGCATTTGGAGTGAAGCTAATCCACAAGTGTATGTCGAAACACCGTTACATCGAGAAAAAGTGACTGTTTGGTGCGCTTTAAGGGCTGGTGGAATCATTGGTCCGTACCTCTTCAAAAACGATGAAGGCTATAACGTTACAGTCAATGGTGATCGGTATAGAGCCATGACTACTAACTTTTTCATTCCTGAATGGAACAATCATGATGTCCAGGAGCTGTGGTTCCAACAAGACGGCACAACATGTCACACAGCTCGTGCCACAATCGGTTTATTGAAAGACACGTTTGGTGACCGCCTAATTTCACGTTTTGGACCTGTGAATTGGCCTCCAAGATCTTGTGATTTAACACCGCTAGACTATTTTCTGTGGGGCTATGTAAAGTCATTGGTCTATGCGGATAAGCCACAAACGCTTGACCATTTGGAAGACAACATTCACCGTGTTATTGCCGATATACGGCCACAAATGATGGAAAAAAGTCATCGAAAATTGGACGTCCAGATTGGACTACATCCGAGCCAGCCGTGGCAGTCATATGCCAGAAATCATATTTAAAATGTAATGCCACAAGATTATCTTTCGAATAAAAAAAATTCATGTCAATCGAATAATACATCGTTGTTTTATTGCAATTTAAAGTTCTATACCTCTAAAAAAACACCCTTTATGTCTCAATGCCCGATCGTATCACATCATGCGTTCGTGCTAGAAATAGTCCAACGGGTACTAGAACTTCAATTCATTGTAAATTTTCTACACAATAAATAATAATTTTGCTTTGATTTTGTAATTACTTATATCAATGCCGTGCTTACATATGTAAAATTTCGTTTTAGGATGACAACTCTTTCTTGGACAAATTTTTATAGCAATGAGTGTATTTAAAAAAATAAGAATTTTTTATGGAGTATTTAAACTTTTTGAGACACGATTTACTTTTTGATAATAAATATAAGCAAATTTAGCTCTTAAAGAGATTGAAAAAGAAAAAATTTACATTTTTTTGTAAAAAAAATTAATCATGTAACGCACGGTTTAATTCTAAGACTGAAATGTAGGTGGCGGTACTTGTAATGGAAGTGTGACCGAACGAAACATTGTATTACCGTCAGAGAGAGTTTGGAACTGAATGAGTGAGCGTTATCCGTATCGCTGTCCAATCCTGGACAATGTAATTTACCTAATTTTCACTTATTTCCTCTAAATTTTTACCCTGTATTATGTCAAAGTGTCTGTCCATTGTAACTGTTATTTTATCTCATTAAAATATTTTAATTACCTCGAGATCTTGCCCATTACTTTTGATTTACCCCAGAAATGACGTAAAAGATCGTTACAATGACAAAATCTTAGAATCATTTGCAGCTTTGTTTGAGAAGGGGGGTACCAAATGGCCCCAACAGACTTACTGTTCTTTTCTGTATAGGCCTTCAGATTATTCTGAACACAATAAATCGCTAAATCAGCAATAAATAAAGCTATGTGCCACAAAATAACCAACATACTTATTGATCAATAGTTTGTAATCGGTAGAGCCTTAGAGCACAGCAAGAAATATTACGCTATTGATTGTCAACTTGCATTAAAAATTAATGGAATCAGATGATTTGTATAGGTAAATAAATTTTAATAAAAACCCAATAAAAGTTCGGTTTTATGTGGGAATAAAATTTATTAAAAAAAATAATTGGTAATATCAAATTTTTTAGGATGCTGGGTGCTATTTTTATACTCTCCTTTACTTGGTGCTAAGTACAAGAATTTAATTTATTGTATTACGAGCGACTTCTACGTTTTGAAAGGATTTATCGATTGCCTAATTTGAGAAGTGGTTTACGTTGACTAACTCAGTATCACTGTTATAATATTTGGTCATTAGATCTCGTTAAACCCTCCATCCCATATGATACACATACTGCTGCATTTAAAAAAATATCTCTTCACAACTGGAATAGTTTTTGAATTTCGTCTAGAAAAAATTTTGAGATTTCTTGCATTTTGTGAAATGCAAGAAATTGATAATCTTTGTAAAAGTACTAATCAAAATAGGGGAACTTCTACGCTTATTTTAAGTACTTTCTCATTAACTTAACTCTGTGGCGTGACAGCCCATGAGAGCCAAGTTCTACTGGGTCCATATCAGTATACGTGACCTAGGGCCTTTAGGTGCATTAGGAGATGATCCTGTCAAGCGGTCAGTCTTACACGAAAGCCCACAGTGTTAAATTCCCAAGCAAGATTGGTGCTCATTTATCGACCCACTAAAGAGATAGACCACTAGACCTTGCCCAGGCCTAGGGTTCGACCCTTGGACCTGGGTTGGGGACTGTGACGGATATTTACGCGACCTTCTCACTAACCCTCTTGGGGAATCTTTGGGCTCTGTTTCGTGTTTCTCAGCCATCCCTCTCAAGAAGAAATCCTGACATGTAGATTAGTTAGAGTTTATAGAGTCAGAGTTTGGCAATTGTAAGGAGAGAAGGAGCGTTGAATATGTTGCAGCGTTACTAAGGTGAGGTTTAATTGATTTACACAACGGGAGTTAAGAACAGAGTTTGCCACTATATACTAATTTAGTGGATTGGGAATTTACAGTCTAAGATTGATTAAGTTAAGTTGAACTGTTTACTTGCGCTTATTCAATTAAGGTTTATTGCTTTCTTTATATCACTCCTCAGGCTTCCTCTTGTGATTTAACTTGTGGTTGATTAGTGTGCTTGAATAATAATAAATAAGGAATATTATGGAAGTTTCTAATGAGGCTTTGTTTCCTCCCACACCCTTAGGTAGGCAGGACGGTGAGGGAGCGACTTCAGGGGGAAGTCGCTCACAAAGCTTCCTCATTATTTAATAGACATCTAATACGTTTTCCATCAGAAAACTCTCCTCTAAATAGAGTTTAGTACAAATTAGCATTAGATGTAATTTTCTAATACAAACAAGAGTTAATACAAATAGGTCATTGATTGATTGTTTCTGTATTAACTTCGCCCTTTGAAGCTATATGAGGGCTAATGGCGATGATCTTCATAAGTTTGGGGCCTTATCACACACTCATATTTGGATCAACCGTTTAGGACAATTTTTCACCCAGTTGAGGGTGAAGGGTTGCTGTAAACAAAAGCACATACTCTGATGTCATCTGCGCTCTATCTCCACATGGAAAAATTACTCACCGATTTTTCTGCTTCACAAAACGAACATCCAATATTATTTCTTTTATTTCGCTCGCGCTTTTGTTGATGGTTGTTAACAGAAATGGAGCCCCGTTCTTTTTAAATTATTATACGCCATATCTGATGCGTTTGACGAAACTGAAACCGCCATCTTGCTTATGACGTAGGGCACCGAAGAACACCGTTGGCTGGAATTTCAAGCAACATTTATTTGGAACACCTTTTTCAGCTCACTGGGAAAAAGAATTTTGGAGCCGTTGCTATGGCACCTAAGTAAAAATTGCATGAGTTGGACGAAAAATAGCTCCAAATGTGTACGTGTGATAAGGCCTTAAGAGAAAATGAACACGTGAAAATTTATAATCTTGCGTAGAGAAAACATTTATCGGAAAGGTGACTAAACAATGTCAACTTAGAGAAGAAATTAGAAACACAATATTTACTAACGGAACACAAAAAGAAAATGAGTACTAATGAAGTAAAATATTAATAGTTTCACAGCGCCATCTGTTTGTATCTAAACCAAATAAACACAAAAATCAACAATGACAAATTAATAGATTTAGCAAAAGTTAGGAACTAATAATAAAAAAAAGGTGAAATTGTCGAATCAGGCGATTCTCCGACAAATTTTGAAAAATCGCCAATTTGGCGCGTTTTTGCGTGTTGTGTTTCGGAGTTGCAACCCTACCACAACACGTAACGCCGGAGCGCGAAATTCAAGATGGCGGAAGGAAAATTATTAAAAAATAGCATTTTAAAGTTTTGAAACTGAAAATCGCTACAGAAATCAAGCATTTAAAAAGGGAATAATTACACTTACCTTTAAAAATGCTGCTTTTTCCGACATTTATGATGACGATGAGTTGCCTACTGAAATTATACCAGTGTGCTGCTGCATATTTCTGACAGCACCTTCCAAAACATTTTTATTTTTGCATCACTAGTAAAACGGTGCACACAAAAATCCATATTACTCAATTCAAACCAAAATCCTTTCCTTACACTCCTAAACACATGATGGGTATCCTCCTTCACACTGGACTGAATTTTGCAGTACCATTCAAAAACCATCCTTCATTTTCTTACCCGTTCTTTCTCTCAATTCCATACTCTTTCCACATTTCGGACATACATACGATGATTCAATCAAACCTTCTTTCCACATGCAGAATTCTAAAACAGCTTTCTTTCCAAGCACAGGCAACATGGCAGAAAAAACCTTTAACAATAGTAATCGTACTTTTTGCATGCATTCAGTCAAATTCTCTCTAATCACATCGTGGCAATCTGAAGATTTATGCGGAGAAAAAGAGTAATATTACCTGTCAAAATGATTCCACAACGAAAAAAGGAATCGAAAGAAAACTTCTGATCCAACGGAATTTCCGGAGCAAGCGAAAAAGACCAACTGCGTAAATAAAAAAGTAAGAAACTCCATGGGATTAGCATTACGCTCGGATTTCATGGTGGCGTGTCTCAACCGGAGGTTTAATTTCTAATTGTGTTCATAGATGTCATGCCGTCTTCTTAGTTCACAGACGATAAAAAATTTTTTCGACAAGACCAATGCTACAAATACTGTGTTGTGTATTTTCAAAATGTGTACACTACATTTTCACGATTAAATACGAATGTAGAAATAAAATACTGTTATGTTCACCTACTAGTATAGTAAATGAGTCATGAAACATCGCTTAATTAAATATCTGACAGTAAAATTTTTCTTTTGTCGCACGCGGCAATGCTTTCTAACCACTTTACAAGCATAATTTTGCGTGCGACAACTTTCTTATAAAATACCTGTGTTATGATTATTCAAAATGTACACCAAACACTTTTAATTGATCAGTCAATGTAAAATAGATATACATTTTTACACTTAAAATACGGTACATGGATAATTTACAATACCACCTTTTTAAAACTGGTAAATCCTATATATATTTATACCTAACATGTATTGCATTTCTGATTTGAATTTCGGTTCTTGCTTAATAAATGCTACGTTTCTAAATGTGGCGGAAATAGTACAAAGCCTTGAACAGCTCGCGTCTGAACTAAACCCTTTAAGTTGGTTTGCATCGGGCCATGAAAATCTGAATGTTAGGACTGCTCGAAATATGTAGGAGGCGCTGACATCGAGACGGATAGTGAACATTTCCCCGAGTACAAAAGAGAGGAAAATGTATGTATTTTGCCTGTTACGTGTTGTTTTAGAATTAATCCTTTTTGATAATAAAAATGTCCTTTAGATTAAAATACATTTCTATTTTATCAGTTACATTTGATTTTAATGCAATAAATTACTATTTTAATAAATTCTGAATTGCGTTATGCATATCCTATGGATAGAAAATGATTCTCTGTGTGTGCGACTTTCATTTCTCCTCGTCCTTTTTTTGTTTTTTGGAGTGTTAAAAAGCAAGAAGCAGTCACAGATGTTTTTTATAGTTTTAAAAAAATATTCAGGACGGTTAAGATAAAGGGCAATGTATACTTAATCGTTTGCGAATGACAACACAATCAAATTTCAACAATGAATAACGAAAGATCAATCAAAAGAAACACCGTAATTTTCAAGAAACTGGCAACGGTAATATTTTAAACATTATTGGATCATTGCATTATTGTATTATATAAACATTATTATATTATCTATATCTGTATACATGAAAAATAATGAAAACAATAATAATAATTCATTCTGTTTTAAGTTTTCACTCCAATAATGTTGTGTTGGTTTGTGTATGCTCGCATAACTTAAAAAGTTTTGCATGAATTTATCTGAAATATTGACACAACGTTGCATTTGACTCCGGTCAGGATCTTATGTTCTTTTTATTTCTAAATTCTCTCTAAATTTTTTTTAATTTAATTTTGATTTTTGGTGTTATGACGTCATATGATGTCACGATTCGCTCTGAATACGAAAATTTAAACTTCACGCATAGATTTTTCCAAATAATTGTACACTACTATAGTTATATTTATTGGTTGTCATATTTATCTGCTTTTTGTCCTTTGATACGTATAATTGGGATTATTTTTCGAATAAATCATTTTTTAAAAATTATTCTTTCAACAACTCAAATTTTGTTTTGTAGTTTTGGCAACAATCGGATAGCATTAACGCGGGATAGTTATAGGAGGGTTCGCTGTATATGTACTAATTTCTTCTATTTTAATCTCTTCAGGAGCTGTCTTTCTCGACATTCAGAAGGCTTTTGACAGGGTCTGGGTTAGTGGACTCATCTATAAACTAATCACTAACAACTTCCCTTCTGCACTAATACATTTGATTAATTCCTACCTCGTTAACAGGTCCTTCCAAGTTCGTGTTAATGACACACTTTCAAATTCTTTTAAAATTAATTATGGAGTCCCTCAAGGAAGCTTGCTAGGGCCCCTTTTATTTAATATCTACATTAACGATATACCTACTCACCCTCAAACCTCCACTAATATTTATGCTGATGACACTGTCACCCTTGCAACTTATAAAAATCATAAAACGATCACACTAGCACTCAATAATCACCTAAAACTACTAGAAACTTTTTTCGACACTTGGAAAATTAAAATTAATATAGACAAAACAATAGCAGTACTCTTCACCAAAACCAACACCTCCTATTCTATACTCCACACAACTCCAGTGGTCTCAGAGCACTAAATACTTAGGATTGACCTTAGATAAAAAACTCACATGGAATCAACATATAATTCAAATGCGAGATAAATTCCGGAGAGCTCAAAGAGCTTTTCCCCCCCTAATTAGCCGGAATTCAGTATTGAATATGTACAATAAGTTACTTCTCTACACTGCCGTTCTGCGTCCAATTCTGACTTATGGTTCACCTGTGTGGGGTTACGCAGCAGATTCTAATATTAAAATACTCGAGGTTGCTCAGAACTCGATTATCAGAAATATTGTTAGAGCAGATAGATACACCAGAAATTCTAAAATTTACGAAGATACTAAAATTCTTCCTTTTAAAAGCTATATACAGAAACTGGCTATTTCCTTCTTTAATAACTTACCCAATATAGATAATGAAAACATAAAATTGCTCAATAATTATATTCCAATGCCAGATCTCAAGAGACCTAGGAGAATCCTCCTAGACTCCTACAATCCCCCCTAACAATTAATTTAGTCACTACCCTTGCTAAATTCTTTAATTTTTTTAATTCTTCAATTTTAATTTTATCTTAATTTTACTTAATCTTTACTAAATTGCAACCCCACACAGGCTCGTTCTCTAGACCTCCCCTCTGAATTGTTCCAACGCATCAGTGCAGCCAATTGAGTGCCTACCCTCGCAGTGCCATTGACCAACCACAGCAAGGCCTTTTAGACAACATTAAACATTCCTGCCGAAACCGTATTGAAGAAAATCCTCGATCTCATAACCACGCATACTTGCCACGTTCGAACCACCAATAAGGACACTCTCTCTGAGGTAGGCCCACCCACACAAGGACACATCAACAATCTCGATAGGGGATGGAGGAACGCTTCGCGTTCCATTTCCCAGTGACATCCAGCGTCGTTTAATCTCTTCATTTACACTAAAAATATTATTCTAAGACTGTTTGAAAATTTGTTAGCATTCAAAATAAGCCAAAAATGACGTTAAAAATTCTTTTTTTAATGTATTCTCTTTAAAAAATGTAATTACATTTCGGACTATATTATTTTGCGGAAGAACCACATTCCACCATTTTTTTTCTGACTAAATTACTTCGTGTTGCTCTAACGCTGTGACGTAGCCAGAAGTAAAAAGATTTAATAGACGACAGACACACACATTTGAATGATACTCGCTTTGTTTGGCGTTTTGGTGCATTTTGAAGTGTCAGAAAACCCCGGTTATTGAAGACTTCCAGGAAATTCTCCGTTTTTGCCTGAACCTCTTCAAGTGAGGTAAAATAGGTTCCCTGTAAGCAAGATTTAGCTGTAGGAAATTAAAAAAAAGTCACATGTGGGGCGGAATCAAGTGAATAAGGAGGATGCCCCATCACAGTAATGTTTTTGCTGGTCACAAACTACTTGACAGATAGGGCCATGTGTGGGGGTGCAGCAGCAATCCATCACTCTCAAATTCTCTGGACTCTTATTCATAATTTTTTCACGAAATCTTTTCAGTACTTCAATTGTGTTGATTAACATTCTGACCACAGATGTGAGTGGGAACCCACTCATATCAGGAATTTTGACAATTTGATTGATTAAAACTAATTATTCAAAGAAATATAGATACAGTTATATTGGCACCATTTTGGCGACTTGTGTCAAAACTTTAAAAGGTATTTTTCTCACATTTTAAAGCGCTAATTTGAGCTGAAATTTTCTATATACGATTGTTTTGGATGACAATGACTTCTCTTAATTATGATTAATTGACTGAAACTATTTATTTAAAAAATTACAGATACAGACAGCCATGTTGGATTCTCTTTTAACGTCTTCGGTCAAAACTTAAAAAAAAAAATTCTCACGTTTTAAAGCATTTTGTTGAACAGAAATCGTTTTGGATGATAATATAACATTTTATAATTAATAAAAAATTAATTGCCAGATAATATTGTGATTCTGGCATATGTATACATATTATATTAATTGTTATTATTTAATAAAAAGTAACTAAGATAAATTTTTCTTTGTTGACCTAAGTAGGAGAGAATTGACTTTTTTATATATACAAGTTTTTCTTTCAAATTAGCCTCTCTTTAAAATATCGTAATATGCATTCGCTTGGTCAAATAAAGTTACTTCCACTGGTATTCTCCAAACTTGAACCCAACACCACCCAAGAATCTAAAAAAGGATCACTTCACGTACTAATTAATACTTGCAAAATTTCACCAATTTAAATAAGAGACTAATCAAGCTTTCCAATGGAACAAGTGGCCGTGGTAGCCGAGTGGTCAATGCATTGGATTGTGGCTGGTTTGTCACGAGTTCGAGCCCAGTACCTCTAAAGACCCGCCGTGTAGGGATGCGATGCAATTTAAATCTGTCGAGAGCTCAAACGTTCTCCCATTGGTGTGGTAGTTAGGAACGAGGGGTTTGATTTGATTGATTGATTTAATATTAACATCGCACTGTTCAGCTACACGAGGGCTTTTGGTGACGGACCACGTAATTTTGAACCATGGTCAAGTGACGTGGACGACACCTGAGCTGGCACCCCCTCTCCTAACTACCACACCACACCAACGGGAGGACGTTTCAGCTCTCGACAGATTTAACGTGCATCGCTGCCCTACACGGCGGGTCTTTAGTGGTACTGAGCTCGAACTCGACCGTTTAGGGGAATTTTTCAAGAAGCTGTGAGGGTGAAGGGTTGCCGTAAGCAAAACGATACGCTCTGACGCCAGCCACACCCTATCTTTACATTAAAAATTTTTCTGCTTCAGAAAACAAATATCTAATATTATTTCTTTCATTCCGCTCGTGCTTTTGTTGACGGTCGTAAACAGAAATTCTGTTTAAAATATTATATGCCATTTCTGATGTGTTTGACAAAACCGGGGTTGCCATCTTGTTTATGACGTAGGGAGCCGAAGAACCCCATTGGCTGGAATGTCTCAAGCAATTTTTATTTCGAGCAATTCTTCCAACTCACTGGGAAAAAGTTTTTCAGAGCCGTTGTTATGGCAACTAAGTAGAAATTGCTCAGAATGGTTGCTGTCAAGGAAAATTGCTCCAAATACGTATACATATTATACGGCCTTAAAGCTTTCATTTCTCATATATTCTCGAAACACCACTACAAATCCTATGAAGGCTACGTTCCTTGTTCATAACCCACCAAACGAGTCATGAATCATCATTCCTCAATGGGACACGGGGAAAATTTCATTTATCCTTCAGTAAAAACGCTCTTCCTCTCTTTCAAAAAGTGGAAAGCTGGCTTTTTAATTACTCGCAATTTAATTAATTAAAAAATATTAAAGCATATGCATTCGAAAGAGCATAAAAAGTTTCCCTCGATTTATTTTTTTTATTAGATAATTAAAAATATTTTTACGATCATTTTAATGCACCTGATATAAATTTTCAGATCTCTAATGAATATTTAACAATAGTTACAATTTTTGGAACTAATTTGATATCGGGGGTAATTGCGCCTAGCAGCGTTTGCTGTAGTTGGAACGGAATCCAATATGGCGGCCTAACGGTAATTTAATGATACACAATAATGTTAAAGAATTGTTTTGAAATACATTGAAATGTATTTCAAATAACGGATATAGGAAGAGATTGTGAATAACCTAGATCAATCAATAAATAATGAATATCAATAACATATAATAAAAAGTAACATGTAGTAAGAATAGTATTATAAGCAGCATAAAATAATCTTATAATATTATTTTATCGTAATTATATATAATATTCATATAGTACGATTTAATAAGTTATCAGAAATAATAATCATATAATATAATTTAATAGGAATTATAAAAAAGAATAATCGGCGAATTTAAAAAAATAAAAAAAATGCATAACATTACTCGTATTACATTATAAATAAATAACATAATAGCTTTAATTAAACAACAAAAATAGTTATAAATGAATGACACAATAATTATAAATAAATAACAGTAATAGTTATAAATAAATAAGATTAATTATAAATAAATAAGAAAATATGTAATAATATTTATAAATAAATATTGAAAAAACAATTATAAATAACGATTAGATGATTATTAAAAAAGTAATAATTGCATTTTTGTATTAAATTATGAATAAAATAATTACATAATGTATGTTAAAATTAGTTAAGAATTCTAATTACAAAGTAGTGAAAGCTTGCAATATGAAACTTGCACTGCAAGTTCCTTCAACGAATTGCATCGAACAAAGAACGTAAAAAAAAAAATTAAACGTAAAATAAAACGAAAGTAAGCGATTTATAGCGATAATTAAAAGCACAACGCTTGTTCTTCTGAGAAAAAATATTCTAGTACTCACTCATTTTAGAAATATCCATATTCGAAAACAGCACATAATTATACAGAAGACGCAAAAACTAGTTAAAACTAGAAAAATTACTCTGAAAATGGTTCAATTTTTACAGAAATTAGAAATTTTTATTAAAATCGTCTGAAATTAAAAGGGTTACAGCGGGAAAAAACCAATATGTTATTTCTAATATCAGTTATCCCCATGGCAACCACGTCCTCAGACGATAAAAATATTCAGGTAACTATATTGTAATGTTATCAGCTATCTTGGCGAACATAAACAACGACTCGGCGCTATTACCCCCGATATCAAACTAGCACCCAATTTTTTTTTTTAAATCGAATACGAGAGAAACTGATTTTTTTTCGAACTTTTGAATGCATGCAATTAAAAGCAATACGCTAGATGTGAATGGAAAAGAAACTCCATAGGATTAACATTACGCTCAGAGTTTCATGAAGTCAAAAAACGTGAGCCTTAAACAGAGCGAGCACCATTCAAATGTGGTAGCCATCTATTGATTGATTGATTGATTGAATATTAACGTCGCACTGTTCAGCTACACGAGGGCTTTTGGGGCGACGGACCACGTAATTTGTGGTAGCCATCTAACAAAGCAGGGTTATCTAACGATTTTGACAAGCGAAATCACTTTAATAAAAAAATTGTGTGCTACTTCCAAATTCTCCAGCAAACAAAACAATATGAAAAGGTAAAAAAAAAAGTTACTCTCTCTTTCAAGTTTATGCTAGGATTTTTAAACAAACAGCACATTTTTTACGCAAGTCTAAGTTGTATACCTTGTCTTGTTTACCCTTCCAAAGTAGTATAAATTTAAAAATAGTATAGTAAATGTGTCAAAAGTACAAATAGATTTTTATTGTTAACTTTTCATAAGTTCAAGTTACTTCAGATAACAAAACACTATAAAAAAAAATTTTTTAAGTCAATTTCTACTTTGAATGGATGAATAGAAAGAATTTTATTAACAATAGAAAACTTGAACATGATACACATATATATAAATAAAATTTTTCGGGAGAGAGTGAACTAAAATAGTAGAAATTGAAAAAAGAGCATGATTTATCTACATTGTTGTAACAATGCACACCCAGTTTGGCTGAAAAAACTGTATAACATCAAGTCTCATCCAGTACAAGTTTAAAAAAATTTATTTGAATGAATAGAAAGTATTTTATTAAAGATTGAAAATTTGAACAAGATAAATATAAAAATATACATAGAGTGTGAGCTAATAGTAGGAATTGAATAAAATACAGGAACCTGAAACACATTTATAAATATTTAAAATAAATTTTGAAGGGGGGGTGGATTGTATCTATTTTTCAATAAAATGTGAAAAAATTATTTATCTTTTCAAATTTTTTAATGTCAATGCGTACCACTGTTGCAAATCCACCATGCCACATTGTGCTGCGGGTTCACCACCCCTGCATTAAAGCAGCATACTTCTGGCAGCAATGACATAAATGAGCATTACGTTGTGCTTCCACTAATAAAAATGTACCAAATACAATTTACCTTTCCAAAGTAAATTTAAAAACATTAATTTTTAACATCAGTATTGGACTTGTATTACATTAGAAACTGATCAAGAATTTTTCTAATGTAGTTAAAAAGATCAAAATATTATATGCAAATGAGCTACTCAAAAAAACAGTTCAGAGTTAAGTATATAAGCTTTTATAAATTTTTCTCATTTTTGTACCCTATCCACAAAACTCAACGATACTTCAGTTCCTTGATATTACATATGACAGAAAATTGACTCTTGCATACTAAAGGATGTTTTTTTGAGAGGTATAGAACTTTAAATTGCAATAAAACAACGATGTATTATTCGATATTGACATGAACTTTTTTTATTCGAAAGATAATCTTGTGGCATTACATTTTAAATATGATTTCTGGCATAGGACTGCCACAGCTGGCTCGGATGTAGTCCAATCTGGACGTCCAATTTTCGATGACTTTTTCCAACATTTGTGGCCGTATATCGGCAATAACACGGCGAATGTTGTCTTCCAAATGGTCAAGCGTTTGTCGCTTATACGCATAGACCAATGACTTTACATAGCCCCACAGAAAATAGTCTAGCCGTGTTAAATCACAAGATCTTGGAGGCCAATTCACAGGTCCAAAACATGAAATTAGGCGGTCACCAAACGTGTCTTTCAATAAATCGATTGTGGCACGAGCTGTGTGACATGTTGCGCCGTCTTGTTGGAACCACAGCTCCTGGACATCATGATTGTTCAATTCAGGAATGAAAAAGTTAGTAATCATGGCTCTATACCGATCACCATTGACTGTAACGTTGTGGCCTTCATCGTTTTTGAAGAAGGATTCCACCAGCCCATAAAGCGCACCAAACAGTCAGTTTTTCTCGATGTAACGGTGTTTCGACATACACTTGTGGGTTAGCTTCACTCCAAATGCGGCAGTTTTGTTTGTTGACGTAGCCATTCAACTAGAAGTGCGCTTCATCGCTAAACAAAATTCTCTTATGAAAATCGACCATTATTTTCGAAATAAAATTGCAAAATTTGAAAGCGTTGTTCAGGCGTGAGTCTATTCATGATGAATTGCCAAACCAAACTGAGAATAAATCACTTGACAGCAGTTAAATCGGTCGCCATCTTGGAAAGTAATGCCAACTTAAACTTCTATACCTGGAAAAAAACACTCTGTATTTCACAGTAGATGTGACATTCTACAATAAAGTTAACCAAAAATTTGTCTTGAAAATGAAGACCTAAAATAAAATTCAGTTAATGATCAACACTAATTTGCAAAATCAAACTACTTATCTGATAACTAACGTATTTTTTAAAAAATCATACTGTGTTTTAAAGTCAATCAAAATACTAAATAACATGGAGTAGAAAATGTTTGCTTTATTTTTACAATATAATACATTTTAATATTAAGATATATTTCTTCAAAAGCACTACAACTGATTTCCAGCCAAAGCTGTCTCAATTTACATCATCTTGATATTTAGATATACTCTGTTAAATAATGCTGAAATAAATAAGTTTGCTCAAATAAAGTAGAAATAATTATATTTGAATACTCTGTTTTCTATGCATCATCAAAAAGTTATTTAACTTTCTTAAACTTAAATTAATCAGTAGCATTTAAAAAACTTATTAAGTATAACTAAAAGTGACTGCCTTTTTTTATTCAATTTAATGTCACTAAATTTTGTGACGTGTGTTTTTTGCTAACGTATTTTATTAGAATTTATTAGTTTACATTAACAAAAAAATAGCAATTTCATACACAATGGTGAGGTTTAGGAGTATTCAAACCTCTCCGAAGTACCACAAGAGATTTTTAACTTTTAGCAACAAAGATTATTCTATGGCGATTTCAACTGTGCTTCTTTTTTAAATAAAAGCTACTTCCATGAAAGTATTATGTGTAAGCCACTACTTAATGGTATTTGCCTAACTCGTATAAAAAATCACCTGAGAACTCTACAACTCTATTTTATGTAATACTTAGCGCTTGAAGAATTTCACATAAGGGTCATTCGCTAAATTTAGAATTCAAACCATGATTCATCAACTAAATTGTGACCCTTCGAAAAATAAGAGCAATACAAAATTATTTTAATAATTAACATACTACAAAATATTTAGAATTTTTCCTCAAAATGCAGATTTTAAACTTAGGAGCAGAAACCTATCATGAACTGCAGTTTTCTAATACATAAATGAAAGTTTAAAAATGAAAATGATAAATTTTAAGGCATTAGATAATTTAGCATTATAAAAAAGGAACACATTTTCTTTGAATAAATAGCCTGATTTGAAAATGACAAATTATATTATATTTTATTTGCATAACTTTACCAACGGGGGAGGGGCTTTTTTGGAAAATAAATATAGTTTCAAGAATAAAACTTACTTGAAAGTGATGAAATAATAACACATAGACATATGTATTAAAAAACTTTATTACTTAAGTACTTATAGGTTTCATAAGTATTTTTCTGAATAATTCTCACAATTTCCAAATTATCACTCCAAGAGAAAGCAATGTTAACAGATTTTTGCTTCTTTTGCATATGTAAATGTGTTTTAAATGCCCGGTTTCAGAAAATCTTAAGAAATTTCACAAACATAATGTTTTTCCTTTGGTATGAATATGTAAATGTGCTTTTAAATGACTACTGTGAGAGAAAGCCTTGTTGCATATTGCACATACATAAGGATTTTCCTTGGTATGAATCCTTAAATGTCCCTTTAAAGTACTAATATCAGAAAAACCCTTGTTGCATATTTCACATGTATAAGGCTTTTCCTTGGTATGAATACGTAAATGCACTTTCAAATGACTAGTTTTAGAAAAACCCTTGCTGCATATAACACAAACATAAGGCTTTTCTTTTGTATGAATACGTAAATGATCGTTTAAATGACCATTTTGAGAGAATGACTTGTTGCATATTTCACAAACATAAGGCCTTTCCTAGGTATGAATACGCAAATGAACCTTTAAAATACCTTTTTGAGTAAAACCCTTCCTGCATATTTCACAAACATGAGATTTTTCCTTGGTATGAATCCGTAAATGTCTTTTTAAATGACCAGTTTCAGAAAAGCCCTTGTTGCATATTTCACATACATGAGGCTTTTCCTTGGTATGAATAAGCAGGTGTGTCTTTTTAAGATACCATTGAGAGAGAAAGCTTTACTGCATATTTCACAAACATAAGGTTTTTCCTTGGTATGATAAAGTGTATGCCTTCTTAATTCACTAACGTGAGAAAAACACTTGTTGCATATTTCACATACATGAGGCTTTTCTTTGATATGAATAAGTGTATGTCTTTTTAATTGACTAATATGAGAAAAACCCCTACTGCATATTTCACAAACATGAGGCTCTTTATTATCATGAACAAGTAAATGAAGCCTTGAATTATCATATAGAGAGAAAGCCATATTATTGATTAAAAATGTGCAAGATTTTTTCACAGATCTGATGCATAAATCTCTATTCAAAGTTTAAATAGAACAAAATGGGTCTTGCACTCTTGCTTGCAATATGAGTTTATATTAACATCCATCTGTAAAAGAAAAAAAAATTCTACAAGATAATGTTGAACACACACAAGTAGAATTTTTATTCTATATTATAGTTTATGAAAAGAAAAAAATTCAAATGGATATCACAGCTTAAAAGAATCAGCTATAAGAAATTTTATTCTGATAACTGAAGAAATTAGTTGGCTTTCAGATAGCATTTTTGTTAAATCAATCAAAATCTAAAATATTCATTAAATATTAGTTACTAAGAATACATTCAAATAATACTTTACATATATGATCAGGTTCCCAGTTCTCTTGAAAAAAAATAATAAAGACAAATTAAACAGATTTACTTAGTTCTAAATTTTATGCAAAAAAGAAACGAACTTTTTTTCCTAACTCATGCAGATAAAAAGACAAAATAAACAAATGCCGAGGGCCAGCATTGTATTTCTATATAGTCAATTTACTTATCTCAGTCATATGTCATACAAATGAATTGAAACATACTGAAATGTAAATTTAAGAAATCAAACTCAAAGTCACGATTCAGAATTCGAGTCAGGCGTATTCAGAGCACTAGAACTCACATTCTATTGGATATTTTAGGTTAAAAATTTAAATACATACTATTAAGATGCATATAAGTAAATGATAAAAAACTTAAGTTCTATCAGACTTGTCCTAAAAGTCACAGAGGAAAATATTGGGTTACAAAAAAATTTGGCACTTTTCTGTTTCAGGAGACAGTTACTCTCTAAATCCTCAACAAAGAAAAGAACTGCAAACAGGGGTTTAGTCCTAGGAGAGCTCACACCCTTGGCACTAATTATTTTGGTTGGCGATAATTGCGCTTTCTTGGTAACCTTCTTTTGAAACACTAGAAATGGTAAACCAAACTATTTCTGGAATTTTGTCGGCAGGCATTTTGAATTTCGTTGTCGGACACCGACCTGGAAGTATGACTGCGTGTGTGAGTGAATATACCTTAGAATTTTTTACTTTGTTGAATGCGAAAGGTAAGAAAGAATTGATTGAAAGGTGTATGAAGGAAGGGACCATTATTTGCTTCGAATTATGAATGTCCTAAATGTAATGAGCGAATGGGATTTTACGAACGAAAGAGTGCTGTTTTAGATGGATTTGAATGGAGATGTTAAATGGGTATGTTCGACCATTACCTCACAGAATATATATGGTGGTGCTTTCACGGTCATTCGCTTAGTGATGAGGCCTTCAAGGCTTTCTTAAAATCTGCTGTTACACTGTACCCTCCACTCAGAAGAGATCAGCAAAAAGAAAGTAAGTCTCGTTTTTTTAATTTTTATCTTAAATACATTTGATTAATTTCTGTATTGTTTACATATATTTTCATTACACATCCACCTTGTCCCGCTATATTCACTTGCCGACATTGTCAGTTTCGCTTGGTGCCATCTTGTTCTGGCTTGGCGCTTTTTTTGGTTTGTCACCAAGGGTGTGGGCTCTCCTAGGATTTTACCCAAATAGGCTTAACTTTTATGCATTATAAACATTTGTTGAATAAAAAGTGTTTATTAAAAAAAAAGGACAAAATATTTTACTCATAAAACTTTCTAAATATTAATCACTGAAAAAAATGCATCAAAATTATATATATCAAAATTATCTATAAATATATTTTATAGATTCCTATATTAAATTAAATATAAACAATGAAAATATAAACTAAATACAAGTACAAGAAAAGAATATATATTTAGTTGTGCAAATAATGAAACTTGTGTGTATCACACCATCCACCTATTCATCAAACGGAAAATCATAATATGTAGCCAATAATGAAAAACTATTTCCATGCATATACAAATGGATAATCTTGTTTACAAATATAATGATACCATTAAGCAAAATTGGCTTTCAGTGTAATACAACAGTGCCAAATTAACTTACCCCATAGCACTGCATGTATAAGAAATTGCTATAAATTAATAAAAAGATAAGAATTTCAAAGCAAGAATTACAATTTGAATCAATATTGATAATTATAGTAAACAAAAATAATAAAATATGTAAAAAAAAAATGATACATGTTAACAAATCCTTGTCCAGATGTATTGACTGATTTTGAATAACATCTCAACAATTGAAAAACAAAAAGAAGGATCTAGACTTAAACACTATATTTCTAAGATTCTATAAAGTTCTATGCAAGGGATTCAGCACTTTTATTATATTGAGAGATAGGACTGGAAAATCTGCTATTATTTTCTTTGGGAATCTTTGGAAGAAAGGAAGACAGATGTTGAAAAACATCTATAAAAGTTACCAAAACAAAAAGGTTTTATACTAAAGGACTTCTAAAGTTTCAACGCAGAACAAATTCCAGTAGACCTATCACTGAATTGGTGTACGGCCAAACATGCAACATGCTAAAATGTATAAAAAATTCAATGAAAGTTTCATTTAAATTATGCCCCATTTCAGTAGACTCTACTTAAGCATATTTTTAACTTTTGAAGCACATGCAACTCCATTTTATAGTGTCTATGAGTAGAACATGACAGAAAAGACATATACAACACATCGAATAGTTTCTCAGCTATTATTCTCATTCTAAAAATAAGAAGGAATTTTTAAGTATTAATTATTTATCTTTTTGGTAGAACTGAATCATTTATAAAAATCCCTCCTTTGCCCTTGAGACAAACTAGAATGCAAGCTCAATTGGGAGATTCAAATGTTGACTACAATGTAACTTAAAACGTTGATGTGGTGTGGAAGTAAGCAGACTTGACCTAAGTAAAAACTTCATTACTAAATAATATTGACATCAATATTTACAGGTGAAAATTATACTACCTGAAAGACCTTCTAACCCAGCATTATATAAAGTATCAGCTAATCCTTTTGGCCTAACTACCACTTTCTTCAGTAACTTTAAATCGGTTGGTGGAGTAATTTCGACCGTATGGACT
>BMAU01015896.1:0-83228 GCA_019973935.1 Trichonephila clavipes
CGACAGAGTGAGCCATAACATTCCTATAGATGCCCAAGTGGCACATTGCGGGGGATTAAGGGGCGTTATAGATATTTATTTCCATTTTTAAACTATTAGACGTACAGTCTTGAAATTTAACAAGCAGATATCATGCATGGAGTAGAGATTTGCGACGAAATGGGATTTACGAAAATCAACCCCCAGTGTGCATAGCGAGGGATTAAGTGCCATTATAGGTAAATATTTCCGTTTTTGAACTATTACACCTACAGACTTAAACATTGGTAGGCATGTTCCTTTCATAGAGATAGATCTGATACAAAATAGGTTTTTATGAAAACTGATCCCCAATAGTTTTGCGAGTGATTGAAGTGGCGTAATAGACAATTATTCCCGTTTTCGAGCTATTAGACTTACAGACTAGAAATTGGCAGGTATATATATGTCTTTCAGAGATCCGCTAAGAACGAGTTTTATGAAAATCGAACCCTAAAGGAGGATGTAAAGGTTAAGGGGCATTATAGATAAATATTCTCGTTTTCGAACTTTAAAACCTACAAACTTAAAATTTGGCACACAGGTTCTTTTTATGAAATAAAGATCCGCTACAAAAACTTTTTACAAAAATTGACTACTAAGGGAGTTTGCGAGGAATTAAGAAGAGTTGGAGATAAATATATTCCTCTTTTGTAACTATCAGACTTAGAAATTGGCACACGTATCCCTTTCATGGAGTAAAGATCTGCTAGGAACAGGTTTTGTGAAATTCGACACTCAAGGTTGCGAGATTTTAAAGGGCGTTATAGAGGAACATTCCTGTTTTTGAACAGTTATATTATGGAATTGAAATTTGGTTGGTATGTTCCTTTTGTTGAATATAGATCCGGTGAGAACGGATTTTATGGAAATCGACTCATTGAAAGGGAGTAGGAAGTAACATTTCAATACAATCGAATTCTTAATGCTAGGACTTAGATATCAGTAATTCAGACATTAAAGGTATTCATATGTTGAACTCTATGCATTATTAAATCTCGAGGAAGTAATACAACAATAGGTATTGAAACACACAGATTATTTCTTCCAAATTAATTAACAAAATAAATAGGTACTTAAGGGGAATTGCCAGATTTTGAACACTTTTTTAATTTATGTATTTAAAAATAATATTTTAGCATTTCATATATAATGTTTCTATTCAAGAAAATGATACGAGATGATATTTTGTATATATTATTCACACAATTTTAAAATTTTAATTTTTTTAAAAAAATTGGAAAAGTAATAATACTCCTTTGTATTTTTTAATTTTTTGACTTGAAATATTTCCTAAGAATGTTTTAAAAAACTTAGGGATCTCGATTTCACAATACCTTAATTAGTTTTGAGAAAAAAATAAAATGTTGACACGTGTGTTATAAAATTCAACGTGAAAGTCAAAATCTCCTACATTTTAATTTTCCTTAAAAATGCATTAAGTTTACAGCAAAAAGGATCCCTAATCTTATTACATCCATTGTGTATAATACACAGAGAAAAAATAGAAGTGATTGGTAAATAATTGTGTAATGAAAAGAGTATTTTGAAAGCAAAAAAAAACACCTCAAACTGAGAAAAACCACTGTAACGTTTAAAATTCTGAAAAAAAAAAAAATATTATAAGCTTAAATAAACATAAAATACTACTTAAAAATATTAGCTATATATTTTTCTTAAGAATAATAGCATTTTAAAATTATTTCAATCCATATATTTTATAAACTATCCCTTTTTTGTTAGTATTAACTGCATAAGAAAACTCAAGGAAAATGTAAAAAAAAAAAATCTGCCATAGCCGAAATTTTAAAGATTTTTGCTTCCAATAATACTCAGACATTATATTTTTATGGTAAACGTTTAATGAATAAGAACTGAAATTATAAAATTATTTATACAAAATGCCTTAATTCTAAATTTTACATGCACACATTTCAAAAGAAATAAAAATTGCATTAAAATTGTACTTCAGAAATATCCTGCTTTATTTGTAACATCTTTTTTACTTAAAGTTATTATTTAATTTTTTAAAACAGCTTTTTTTTTTTAACCAAAAAGCTTTTTTAGCTTTTTATCTAAAAATGGGGTGTGGTCGAAATCCTTAGTTCGTTTACATTTTTCAATTGAAGTTTTTTTTTCCAATTTTTAATTATTAGGCATACATAAGTGATATATTCATCGAAAGATAATAATGCAAAGAATATAACTAAATAAAAATTTAAAAAAAATTATATTTAGGTTTTAGTGCATCGCTTCAGAAGCCCAGAGTAGCCTGGCACGGACGAGGAGAGAGGGGAATTAAAAGGGAGTGAGATAACAAGCGAAAACAGAGTTTTTCAAATGCTGACTTGTTCATTTCATCATTTCACTGAAACAATTCAGAGATTTGATCAAATCACTTCCTATACCAGGGAAATGATCTCAAAGAGATGTTATTTTAACTTATTCCACGAATTCCCTTAGGGATTTGATGATATCCCTAATATCATCATTTCCCTGCGACATATATAAAGTCTGTAATTGCACTGATTAATTTATAAATTTTTGATCTTTTTTTAATACACTTTACTATTTTTATTCCCCATTGAGATTTTGAGATAGGATTTTGTATATTCTAAGGTTCTATTAATTTCAAATTATATATAAAAATATATAACATCACGGCGAATGGTATTCAATTCATTGTTGATTATTTAGCTGAGAATGTGAAAAAACATATAGAGGATGATGGATTGATGATGAATCGTCCTGTTGTAGGTAATCCAGTTTATTGTACATCTTAAACACAAAACAAATATGGACAGTACAAAAAAGAAACGAAGACAAACACGAGCTGTAGCAAGCCTCATAACGAAGGGCTCCAGAGAATCTCAAGACTTTATATGAAGCAGCAACTAAAAGTATTGGAATTCGAGTGATTTCCATGGATGGAGCTTTTTATTGCTGTAAAGATATCATACGATGAAAACTTATGGAAGTTTGCTTTAAAAACTCAGAGTTGTTAATTTTTAAGAGATACAGTTATGATTATTCCAGTTAGGAGGGTAGCTGATGATTAATTATTTACTTGAGAGTCCTGAAGTGTAAATATATAAGGACTATTACAAATTAAAAATCTGTTTGGATGAAATTAAAGGAATTTATTACACACACACACACACACACACATAAATATAAAATATATAATGGAACGTACTAAATCGTACCTGTATAGTGCTCAAAGCTACTGCTAACGACAGTCGTAAAAATCTAGCCCCTTGCCTTCATGGGCCTTGATCTGATGTTATTGTCAATCAGTTGGCATAAGTAACAACAACAGATAGGCAATAAAGAACTCGAAGAATCCCAAATATTTCCATAGGATTGAAGGCTGGGGAATCCTGGACTGTTCAGCAAACTAACTTTATCACACGATAATTAATTTAATGTACAACAGCATTGTGCTGTTGAAACGTACAGTGATTCCGAAGAAATCTTCGTAAATATGGTAACAGTTTTCTGTTTCAGCACATCTTGATGTGTTAAACTATTTATTTTACATCTGACACAAACTCCTAGGGGTCAAGGTCACAGACTCGTGGCTGGCGTGTCATAAGTTCGCTCCCAATGACGCTGAAGACCATCTGTGTAGAGAATCTTATGCACATTAAATCTGCTGTGGCTCAAACGTCATCCCGTTGGAGTGGTGTGGAAGTTAGGAGAGGGGATACCAGATCAGGTGTCATCCATATCACTTGATCATGGTTTAAAATTACGAGGTAAAAGTTTCAAATGGTTCGAAAGAATCCCAAATATTTTCATAGGATTGAAGGCTTACGTGTTAGGTTACGTGTAGCTTTATAATGCGGCGTTAACCCTTTAACGGGAACACAGCTAAAATACAATTTTGTGATAAAATTCTTCATGAATGTAATGTTCTCATCCTCTATATAAACATTATTTAGTCTCAAAAAAATATCTAATCGAGGGTTTATTTCCAGAGTGGTGGCTAGACGTTATACCCACTGCGCACTTAAGACATTTAACTTACTTTTCAGGACAGAAATAATGAATCATATCACAATAAACTTTTTTTTATGAAAAATTAACATTTATGGTAATAACTATTTCAGTAACAAATAAATACAAAATATAAGTGTAATAAAATAATAACTGAACAATTGTACAACATAGAATGCTTACTAAAATGTGCATCGAAATTGATATATATATCCCAATTTTAGACATTATTTAATTTTAGTTTATAAAGTTAGAAATAAAGTAATATTTTTGATGATTTAAATTTGTTATTTCACAAATTTGATAAGCTATTCATTGTGGAACTTTTCTAAGCAAGTAGGACCAATTGTTTTAAGGCACAGCGGTACGCACAGAAAAGCTATAATGAAAGATTTTCGAACCCAAGAATCTCGTACCACATATTGTAAACAAAGTTTGTTTATATTCCCCACCCTCAAAATCCTCAAGTGATTCTAAGTGCTCTCTCTCAAAGAGGAAGAGCCTAAATTTCAAGGTCACTTTTCTATTATAAGTGGGTAGTGGATAGAGCCTCTATCCACATATAAAACTTTCCAAAAACCTAAATAAAACTTTTTTTTCTTTTAATTGCACATTTACTTAATTCATTCAGATGAGAGAAAAGTATACGTAAGACATGTCGAATTTTTTTTCAAAGATCAAACGTTTTATTTATAGTAATCAAAATACAATTTGTAGATTTACACCGAGAAAAACTGTTTATAACTACCCATCAGAGGACATGAAATGCAAAAAAAAAGTATCGTGCTGCCATTTGTATTGGTTTTTATGCGTTTTAGCTTCAACTAACGCATCTGTATAGACTAAATATCCAACACCCGCTGGGAGAAAAAATTTTAATACGTGACTAGACCTGTTAGCCACTGCCCTCTAAAGAGAGAATTAATATAACTCTCACTGAAAAATACAAGAGGTAGAGCTTCCCAGACTATATAGCTTTCTTCTCCAAATTTTTTATTTAAAGAATACTTTTTGTCGTTTCTGAAATCCGTGCCAGCATAAATTTAATTCATCCGGACTATTCTGATTAATTTTTTTCATCGAAATACACAATCTCCCACCCACTTTCCAAAAAATTACAAAGCCTTTTAACTGCCAAGTTATTTTTAAGATTTGGGTACATAAACTGTCATTTTTTGTTGTTGCAAAAATAGAATGATTAGCACAAAATAAAACATACTTAGAGTTAAAAATTAATATCTTGTATTACATGCATGCCAAGTTTTAAGGTTTTGTAGCAAATGTATATTCAATTTAGGTGACTGCCTGTCAGCGTGGCAGTGGTAAAGTTTATTTCTAGTAAAGCATTGGATTCTTTCCTCCAGAAGCTCCGTCATCATATTTATAAAGAAACTCTTCTGTAACTTGGATTTGGAATTCTAAAAGTGTATTATAAGTTTTCCAACTACATTTTTATGCAGCAAAAAGGAGAGTTTCAGAGTATCTTTTCTAGTAAATGTAAAAATATAATTTTATATTTTTTAAGGTTTCTTCGGATTGTCGGAAGAAAGGATACTTCCTGATCTTTAACACCCACATAGTTTAGATTGTAGTCAAAAACAATATTTGGCTTGATTATATCTCCATTTCCCTTTTATTTTTGAGGTTGACCATGGAAGTATCATGAACACTGCTCATTGAACACCATCTATTGGATTGAGTGCAAATTACCTTTTCCCGATATAGATTTGGTTTTGACAAAGAGATGAGACCGAAATAAACTTCTACCGATATGCATTCGGGTATAACGATAAAATGCACTCGAAAAAATTACTCCGTATTATATTCGGGTGTGACATCTTGGAGCATAGTGCAGTACCCAAAAAAATATAGGGCATGACAGTTAAAATATTAAGCAGTCAGAGTGTATATGAAAAAAAATGTAGCAAATGATGGTGGTAAAAAAAAAAGAACTTACTCCAGTCTGTTAGCTTATTTTTTCAGAAAAACTCACCTTTCGTTCTAGGGGATTAGTTTCAAATAGGTACCGTGTTTAACCTTGCTCTAAATATATAAGTAATGAAATTTTAAAGAAGTCTTACAGTTTCTGAGAACGCGTTTTTAGATCACTATTGTTTTCTTATGTGGTTTGCAGATAGCGTGTAGTTTCGTGCTGGTCGAAGAAATGTAAGTTTATATTTTAAAGAAACTACAGATGGACATCCCGGACATTAAGTTGTTTTATTTAGATGAAACTTTTCCAGCTGAGATATAATTTTCCGATATTTTAAGAGAAAAAATTCACCAACCCTTTCCTGTACCATTAAAAGATTCAATTAATACTAGAAAGACTGAAACTTAGTATATACCTATATTGCCCAAAATCAGTCAAAATGTTTTCATTGTGAAAGAATGATTAAAGCGAAAAAAAAATTGTTTAAAATTAATTTAAAATTTTTTTTATTTTATTTAGAGTCAGATAACAAGTTATTAGTAAATACTTACAATAAAAAAATTGACTTCACTTAGAACAAAAATATATTGTAAAAAATTCTAAGAAATTGTCCCTTTATGTATTGTTTAAAATTGAAATTAAAAAGCAGTCAAAATGACTTCCTTTGGGTAATCTGGTGTTAAACATTTTTCGCGCTCTGGTAGTTGTAAGTCATGCAGCATATATATATATATATATATATATATATATAATAGCTGAAAATTCTCTAAATACACTGCAATCATCTACATACTTTTTTTGATAAAAAAAAAATGAAACGTGGCCTTATATTTACGGACAGCATCACCCGGACCGCTCAACGCGTTCTGCTTGAAATAAATTCATAGAAAGTAAGCATTTGTGTAAATTAACATTGTATAACACTGTTTATATCCATGAAACAAAATAATAAATATTAAAGTTTTAAATTGATAAAACATTTAATAATAAAAATAGAACACAGAATTTCGATCAACAGGACATTTTTATTTTGAAGAAGGAAAAAGTAAAATGAATTAGAATTCATACAAGTACAATTCTTTTTGTTTGTTAGCAATTTAATGCTTCCAAAGCTTGCTAATTCCAAATATATGAAACATTTTTTATGTAGCATTTCTTATATGTTAATTATATCCACTGTCTACATTTCACATGAATTGATTTTTCAAGTGAATAGATACGTTGATTTTAAGCAAACAAGTAACAATCCTATTTTTAAATTGCCATCTAAACATTATTACGATTTTTATTTTCCCCATGGTTAAAAAAATGCGCAAAATAATTGAGAATTTGAAAACTAAAAATTTTCGTTTTATGTTACTTTTAATGCCATTATTCAGAAAGCCGAAGAAAACAAAACATTCCTCTCCTACCGGTAAAATAATTTAGTAACCTGAAGCACAACTTAAACTCATTCCAGTTTATTTCTTTACTAAACACTAGCTTTCCAATATAAAAAAAATTCTAAATGCCTGTCAGCTTAAAAAATATATCAAATTTCCTTTAAAATTGGCCATTCGACATATTCTTAGACCACGTGGAAAAATATTCTGGGACAGGAACTGCTCATTAGACAGACATCTTTTAAAAGCATATAACAAAATATAAAAACTGAAAGCCTGGTGTATAATTTCAATTTTATTTCTGTTAGCATCATACTAAGAACCTTATGTTGCTTTTAAAAAATAAATATACTCTTCTGTTTAATATATATATATATATATATATATATATAGTATTTCTTCTCGTTATCCTTCACGAAACTTATTTTTTTAGTTTGCTTTGAGGTCTAGGAAATTAAGGGATATATAAAAGTCGAATATGCTGGCCATGTTCTTTGATAGAAAGGTCGCAAGAGCATAAACCTTAAAAAAACCTGTTAAAAATAAACTGTGTATAAACATGTCCCGATAATTTTACTTTTTTTATGATTTTAATTTAAGTGATTCAAATTTGATTAGGTATCGTAAGGTATAGTGTTATTCTTGTTCCTTCCAATGAGAAGTTATACTGATAATATTTTCTGTATTAACATGAAAAATAATAAAATATTTCATGTAATTTCATTATTTCAAAGCTATAGCTTCTTACCGATCAATAATTTGCAAAGCATTCATTATGTGAAAAATATTTTAAAATTATTTTTGACTTTGGTAAAGTGTTTTAAAACGTATATATTATTTTTTCTTTGTTTAAAATTGCTTTTTGGTAATCATGGAACATGTGATCAGGGTCGCCAATATGGGGACAAATTTAGTGAAAATCGATATCGCCAAAAAATCCTCAAAAAGGCACTAGCATTGACATTTCTAGAAATTACCCTGATGCTATACAAAAGATCTTTGAAGCAAAGGTCAATTAAGTTCCCTCGAGTTCAGAATCTGTTTGCGCGATAACTTCGATGAGAGAGAGAAACTTTGTCTATCTGAGTTTCTTCTAGTGAAACTTTTCTCGGCAGCCGTTTCTGGAACGTTGCGAAGCTTGTTTACATCGTGGGCGTATTGCTCTATTGTAAATAATCATTTGTACTATTTCTTTGTGCATATACCTCTATTTCTCTCTATTTACCTGTTCGTCTTTGTCGATTAATAAATATTTTATTATTCAACTAATTAGAGTCATACGCTGCGTTTTCCCGACTCAAATTTGCAACAATGTAAAGCCCACCCCTTGTACAGCGTCATCACTTGTGAATTGAATGTGTCAGCCGGCTCAACAGAAACGGTCGTAGCTGCTACCCTTTCTTTGTGTTTTCCGGTTCCTCAGGCGAAAAGATACTTTTATTCCTTTCCTTCTTCATGTGGTCAATTCTGGCCGCACCTGTAGTCAACCGTCCATATCTTTCGTTTAACACTGGGCCTTGCTACGCATGTGTTCAGAAAGGATGGTAGGCTATTATGAATAACAGATGCGTAGGATTGTGTTTTTTGCTTTGGACTGATATGACGATTTATGACTCATCTGAGTGACTTATAGCATGTGGCACCAATTAGGGAATGGGCTGGACTAGACCTTGCCTTGAAGAACCAATGGTGTTGGGGACAATGTCTGAGGGAACCAGATGCGAAACGATTTATTTTTACTAAGGAATGGAGGAGATTTGATGGGAGGTGAAAGAGTCCTGTTCGAGTATTGCTGCCTAAATGTATTCTTATAATACATGACTCTTAACTTCTGTATAATATTTATACTGTATGATATGTACTTTTAAAAAATACTTCAAAGTAATTTTATACATATGTACAATTGTTGTTTATTACATAGTTTAAAATTTAAATGTGTTAGAAAAAATTTTGAAAGTTTTTTCTTACCCTCTTGATAATTTGAAGTTTTTCATTGGTCCCTACAACCTCGAATTATCGAGAATCGACTGTATATAAATCATAAATTTATGAATAACACCCTCTCATCCAATGATATATAATAATTCTGATAAGTAAATTTTGGATTGACTGGAATTTTTTTTTTCATGAAAATGATCGATAAAATATTTTTATGAAATAATCGATGTTTAATCATGATACATTTTTTTAGGCAAATCTGAAATATATTACTTAAATCTGTAAAAATGAAAATAATCAATAAATGATTTTAAACTAACAATAGGATTCATAAAAAAAATTTAAGAATTAAATTTCTCTTATGAACTAGAGCTGAAAGATGAAGTGAAAAACGGATTGGTTTCGATGTTCAAAATAACATTTAACGGGTGGCTTAGGATGACTGTGTTGTACTAAAAATAATTGTATTAAATTTGTGCACTAAAATAAGGTTTGATTATCTGTAATGAAAATAAGACAAGTAGATACAAGAGCTCGTTTAGTTACGGGCTCAAAACATAACAAGTGAACGTTAATGCATTTGATCCAAAATTAACAACAAGGAAGTAAAAGCAGAAACATTAATATGACGTCAATCAGCTACCTACTGATTGGAGATGAATGTATGGTTAGTTCTCAACATACAAAAATAGAACGGTTCCAACATTAAGAAACAAACTTTCGAAATTGAAGACGATACATGCGGAGATGAGCTCCAAAAATAAGAGTAAATTTTTATATATGACATTAAAAAAAAGAAATTTTACCAATACTTTATTTTGGTCAAAGCATTACAGATTTTTGGACTAAAATAAATCATAGTTTAAAAAAAAACTATAAAACACGTTTTTATGTTTAATCAAACTAAAAAGAAAAAAAAATTCTTAATACAAGAATAAAATGTTTAACGAGAAAATTAATGTCATTGTGGTAAAAGCGTGTTGTGCTCTATATCAATTGGTGTAATTTATTACTAGTTTTATTCCGAAATTCTGAGTTAGTGTAAAAATGTAGTACAACGCACACATCCCACACTTTTACCACAATGGCATTACTTTTATCGTTTAACATTTTTTTCTTATATTACGAATTTGCAAAAGCGTATAAATGGATAATATTTATGATATTTAGTGTAATTTAGATTAAAAAATTGTTTATAAAATTGTTTTAAGAATAGTATTACGGTCAAAAATTATTTAAGTACAATATTTTGACAAAAAATGAACATAGAATGACCAATTTTCAAAATATTCTCCTTTTGTAAAAAATGCTTCTTTCATAATACTATTTAGCCTGTATATAGCTCAGACCTTTGTACAGAGGCTCAACTAAAATTTTTGAAATATATAACATACAAGTGGGTTTATCCATGCTTTACGACAACTGAGGGAAGAAATTTTAAGAAATAACGCCGATAATTATTTCAAATGGTTTTAACTCTGAAAATAATGGGAATTTTCCAAAATTCATAGTTGAGCCTCTGTACATAGGTGTGAGCTATATGCAGGCAAAGTATTATTATAATAGAAGTATTTTTCGCAAAAGGAGAACACTTTGAAAAAAGGTTATTCTAAGTTAATTTTTTGCCGAAATATTGTATTTAAATAATTTTTTTTTGTCAAAATGTCCTTAAAACAATTTTATGCATTTATTCTAATCTAAGTGACACTAAATATCATGACAGTTATCCATTTATGCGCCTTTTTAAAATCACGGTTCTGAACATAGTCGGATACCTTAACTATCAAAGTGTGTTTTTTAGTTTTTTTAAACCATAATTTATTTTTTATTTTTTATTTCGAACTACAATAAAAACGTATTTTTTTTGTTTTTTAAACTATCATTTATTCATTGATGAAATGATCTTAAAAGCGTCATTTTTTAGAATCTGGAATATCCATTGGCATTCTATCAGTGCGTCGATACGGCCTGGTTTACAAAATGTCGGATCAGCCATGAAGTAAATCTTGAAGAACTAAGTTTGAAATATTTCATGCGAAAGAAGGTGTTAAACCAATGGTATTTTTCACTAAAAAGAGCTCAATATTCTCTCTGAAACTTGCATCAGCATTAGACATAAAAGTACACGTTTTGAATCGAGTGAGAGTGAATAATTTGTGAGAAACTATTTAATCCCGTGACCTCTGAATCAATTCTCAAGGTGTTTAAGTAAAATGAAGCAATTAATGATGTGTTTCATTCGACAGATCCGAAAAGAGAGAGAGACATAAATTAATTTTTTTCCTACGTGTTCGAGTCCTCTTTTTTATTTCCATTTTCTGAAAAACTGGCAATTGTGTATATTATGGTAAGAAATTGCTGACGTATTCTACCCTTTTCACATATGAAGAACACTTGTTTTGTTTGTTGTATTTGTATTAACCATGAGCATTTTCGCTTTAGAGAGTTGTAACTTAATCCTTTAGTACCCAAATCTGGAAATGGGATATAGTTAATCATGATTATCCTGATAAAAAATCGAGCTAAATTATTAAATGAATATATTGTTATTAGTCCTAGACAAGCGTGTAAAATTTCAAATTAATCTAACCTTTTAAAGTGTGTAAAAATGTTGTTTAAAGATTCCGTTGCATACAGGTGAAACTAATGAAAGCGTGTTAAAATGTTGGTAAGCACTGTTATATAGTACTATGTCACGAATTCTGAGGATGTGATAGAATTCTGAAAGAACTTTCAAACAAACACAAAACTTTTACACGTAAAGATATTGAACTGTACATCAACCTTTGTGAACCTTACCAGAAAAAAATAGAAAATTATTAAAAAGGAAATTATTGTTGTGAAACCTGTGATTTTTTTCCGAATGCTAATATATTGGAATTTGTAATGATTGGGAAATTTCTATCGATTTGGAATTTCTGAAGGAACTTTAAAACACACACAAGTATATTTGACATCAGAATTTACTTTGTTCCCTAAGAACTTGGTTAGAATTAAAAATTTAGGAAGTTTCTTTCTTGCCAGTTGCAATTGCTCAGTTCAATGGAAGTGGCCAACGATTTGTCAAATGTATATGCAAAACAAAGTACCAACAAACAAAGAATTGTCATTACATGAAAAATTTAATGAAATGTAATTAAAATTTTCCATTCTAGCTTACCATGTTGCAACAAGTAGGGTTAATTTTAAAATTTCGTGTTTTTTATATGAATTTTTTGTTTCCCTTAATAAGAAAGACATACATTTTGCTTGGTACAACTTTCATTCTCCTTTACGTATTTTTAAATTTTTTTTAATGCACTTTCGTTAGTTTGTTAGAATAACATTTGTATTTTTAGGAATGTACGTCATTAATATAATAGACGAAACATTGTATTTTTTAATACTTTGCCTAAATAGCTTTGTTCATTCTATAGAATGCCTAGGCAAAATATGTAATAAATATCATTTTTTCATACTTACATCTATACAATTTCATTATATTCTATACAATCGCTAACATACTTTGCCGGTAACATATCTAATGAAAACCAGCATCTCTTTATTTACACACATGTGTGTATATGTAGTACATTGATTATTTTGATTATTATTCATGCGAGATTCTTTTTAATCATTTCAATTTACACAAGTGCGCAAAAGAAAACGAAACACATTTTCACCGCTTCTTTTCAAAAACAATTGCTTTAAATGAAATTTGTTAACATAAAAGAGGAAATATACTATTTTGAACTATCTAATCAGGTTCCATCTATCTCTTGTATGTGAATTATGAAATGATAACACAGGTAAAGAAAAAATTACTCTAAGGTCTTAATTTTTCTCTTGTTTCTGAAAGATTATGACTATGACGTAAATTGAAATCTTCAAATAGTTTTGAAAAAAAAACAATATCTCTCTCTGAGCGATGGATAGTTATGGAGTGCCCATAAGAATTTGGTAAAGTATGATAAATACTCGATATTATATTTCCAAAAACAATTATAAAAGATTTGAAAAAGGTTTCATGGTTTATGTACAGTATTCCGTCTATAAACAATGCATTCACAGCATGTTCCGCAAAATCTGATAATATAGAATTTAGAAGCTAAAGAAAATTGTGAAATAAATTGAATGTGACTTTTTTTGAATTTTACACTAAATTAACTTACTATAATTAAGTTAAAATTATTTAGTATATATCCATCTCTCTCTTACAGATATTATTCATACAAACACACACATATATATATATATATTAAAGTATAATATTTTAAAGATATTCGCAAACAGTAAGATTTAAATTTAACCTCTAAGACTAATTTTCCTAGTTCTGCATATATATTTATACAGATTACTAAACTATTTTTAAGAATAAAGTATTCTTTTTTTAGAAATAGAAATTTTAGGATAAATAATTTTGCTGTTATAGGTTGTTGTTAGATCAGCAGAAAGGAGGAAAACACAGTTTTTTTATTTGATGGACACAATAAAAGCTTTTTTAATATTTTTTAAGCCGAATCTCTCGTTTTTAACCTGTCTTCTTTTTAAACATGATTAATAAAACACTAAAAGTAGACGTCAAATACTTAATGCATCAAACCTTATATAGTTTGGTGTGGTGTGAGTATATACAATTGCCTCCGAAATTCTGCGTACAGATTATCATCTTTCATATTCATGCAAAGATCACTAATTAACTGGAGTATTTTTTGAATAAATATCAGCTTTTATTGATTCCTCTGACGTCTTAAATGCAAGTAGTATAAGCAACACAAAATCATCTGGTTATTACATAAACAATTGCAAATATTTATAACTTGAAAGCGACACAAATCGTGTGCACCATAAGTCTGTTTAGACTGGAAAAAAACCTTTACAATAATGGTTTGTTACCAGAGGCTAAGACTTTCTTAGCTATATATATATATATATATATATATATATATATATATATATATATATATATTCCGTTCATCTTATAATTCTCTCAACATATTTGGCAGGGATTCAACTAGCTTAGTTCTCATTTCTGTGGTTATTTTGTTCCATTCTTCTACTTTGACAGATTTGAGCCTTTATGTGGATGTTATTGCGTTCACATTGATTATTCACTCGAGTAAATACCACAAATGCTATATTATGCTCCGGTCTGGGGGCTAGAAATGCTTACGGAATTCGTTTGGAACATAGCAGAATAGCCATGGCTTCATAATGATTCAACAATGGGAGCCATTTGCTTGGTACCTTTGTCCTGCTGATAGTAAAAATCATCACTCACCGCAAGTCTCTCAGCATTTGCCCTTATATTTTACTTCAATAAGTTCAAGTAATGAATTGTGTACATTGTTGATTCAATAATTCTAGATTTCCAACCCAAAGACTTCCTATGCACCCCCAAATATTATGCCTCCTCCTCTAAGTTTGATTGCTGAAAAAAAATTATCTTTCTTAAGATCAGTTCAGGAATTTTTGAAGGCATATTTTTGTCCTTTTTGATGCCAAAATACAAAAATTATTTTCAATTGAATGTATTAAATGTTTCCAATAATTGTACATCCTATTTAGGGGATTTTTTTCAAAGATAATTCACTTATATAGTTTTGTTCACTCGAGAGATGAATGGCTTCTTTAGTGGAACCCTGCCATGATAGTCATCCTTTTTTCTGTTCTCTTCAAATTGTATTTAAAGTCATTCTTTTTTTAAATATTTCAGCAACACTTTCAGCTATTTGTGAAGCTCATAGTCTTGGATTTATTTTTACAGAATGTATTGCAAAGCAAGATTCTCGAGGTAATACTGCAGGTGGACTTCCGGATCATGGCTTGGAAGTTAAAATGTTCGTTGATTTGTAGTTTATGAACACTTTTTGAATGAATGAATGTCTCCTATTAACAGTTTCAGCAATTGCTTTAAAAATTCTCTCCTTTTCTGAAGATCTCTATGATGAGTTTTCTTTCAATAAAATGTATTAATCTCTTTTCTGTTACCTGCCATGGATTAACGCAAGCTTTCAAATCTCACATCCTAAATAAATCATAAAATTTCTTAAAAAACAGAAATTAGTGCAATTATTTTACAATGAAAGGTCTTTAAAAGCTCTATTTTTTAGTATATGTAGCCTTTTTTTGGAGGAGGAGCGATTATTTGAAGGTCATTCTTGTTTTTTAATATTAAGGGGAGTTTTGTTGCTGTTGTTGGAATAAGGAAACTTCAAAGAATCCCTGACAGGTATGTTGATTTTCTGAAGCGAGATTTTAACAGTAATTATAGCATAAACGTTTAAGGTGATTGCCTGTACGCAGACTTTCGGAAGAAACTGTATATATAATTTTAAAAGATGTATTTTATCTTAGTTGTTATAATCTCCTTCTTTGAAGTTCTGGTGTCTTGCATTTATTTTTTGAGCATTATCTCCAATTTTGTCCCACTTTAATGTGTAAAATTTGTAAAGAGTAGTGAGGGAAATTAATATTAACAGTTTTAAGGAACAAAACCGTTGATAATAAATTTAATCAATAAACAGAAAAAAGTACTTAAATATTTTCGTATCAAGCTTACAGTTCACCACATTGTACATTGTTTGTGACTCTTGCTTTTCAAAAATAACTTTAATTTAGCGTAAAAAGATTTAGACAAAACGCCAGCAGCTTTGTGCGGAGAGAACTTCAAGTGAAAGACAGAACAATCAACAGAACATTTCACACACACACAGAATATACTACACAAAGCTAAAAAAAAAACGTTGCCATCACGCAAAGTCTAAATACAGTCGATGTCGATGGTAAAAAGTACGAGAATAAGACTATTTATTTTACAGAAAATGTATATAAAGTAAAAATTGTAAATATTACTCAGACTTTTTTGAGGTATCTGACTACGTTCGGAGCCATGATTTTTAAAAAAAAGCGCATAAATAGATAATTTTCATGTTATTTAGTGTCACTTAGATTAGAATATGTGTATAAAATATTTTTAGGGACATTTTGACAAAAACAAACTATTTAAATACAATATTTTGGCAAGAAAGTAACTTAGAATAACCTTTTTTCAAAATGTTCACCTTTTATGAAAAATGCTTCTATTATAATAATATTTTGCCTGCATATAGCTCAGACCTCTGTACAGAGGCTGTACTAAGATTTTTGAAAAAATCACATTATTTTCAGAGTTACAACCAATTGAAATAATTATAAGCGTTTTTTTCTTAAAATTTATACCCTCTGTTGTCGTAAAACAGGGATAAAGCGGCTTCTAAGTTATATATTTCAAAAATTCTAGTTGAGCCTATGTACAGAGGTCTGAGCTATATACAGGCAAAATATTATTATAATAGACGCATTTTTCACAAAAGGAGAATATTTTGAAAATCGGTTATTCTGTGTTCATTTTTTGTCAAAATAGTGTACTTAAATAATTTTTTATTGTAATACTATTCTTAAAGTAATTTTATATACATTTTCTAATCTAAGTGACACTAAATATCATAAATAGTATCCAGTTATACGCTTTTGCAAAATTATTGTTCCGAACGTAGTCTTAAAAAATTAACAAAACTTTGCCATTGTCGGCTTAATACAGATGATGACGTTGGTAGGAATCTCAAAAATAAAACTATTTGCTTCACAGAAAATGCATTTAAAATATAAATTGTAAATAATATTAAGAATTGTATAGAAATTAAATGTAGCGTATAAATGATCATAAAAGCACATTAATAATAAAAATACAGTTTGAATATTAATAAAAATATAAAATAATAATAAATATAATTCCTTCCAAATACTTACCGTTGTAGAATGCTTTTAGGGTCAAGTTGCTTAGCCCTTGAGAAGACGAGGCAATCTAGATAGTCAATAGCAAAATTGATCGTATTAGCCTATTCACGACTAGATGCGCATTTGTAGACTGAGAAATAAAAGACTAAAAAGTAGATGTATAAGAGAAAAATGCGTATCAATTATTATATTTATTAAAAATTTTAATGCCTTTACACTAGGAGCTAATTAAATTGCAATAAAAAACATTTTCTGAAGAAATAATTGCACCATACCTTTGTTATGAGTGTCATTATGCAAAACACATAATTTTTTTTCATTAGACACTAATTTGCTCTATTTCGTCATCTATTACCCTTGAATAAACAAAAAAAGCAATTTTATGTGCTGAAAGAAGTTTAGAAACGCTTATATATGTGGATAATTCAAAGAGCTAATTTTATTTTTCACTTTTTAATATTGAGTCTTAGCATTTTCTTTCTATTTTGTTTTGATTTCGATTCAAGTACAGTAGAACCTATTTTTGTGCGGTAGTTTGGGACTAAAATAACCGCACAAAAAAGTATTCGAAAATTTCATAAATTCTTACATATAACAAACAAAATCGTCAAAAAAAAATTATGCGTTGGAAAGGGACCGCATAAAAAAAGTCTTACTTAGAAAATACGCCAATCATTTACTAAATTTATGGGAAAGTACTTCCATGGCAAATTGAATAATTAAATTACACACGGAAATATTTTTAAAACACTTAGTTTCTCATTGTATACATGGAGAAGTTTTCAAAATGCACATCCATATTTAATTGCTACTCATTGTAATCCAAAGTGCTCATCTTCTTGTGATGAATTAACTCAAAATTGCTTTCATCACTCGAAGATGTAATTGAAACTGATTTATTTTTTGGCACCATAAAGTAAGAGATAAGTTTTTGAGACGAAGGTTGGTTGGTCAGTTACTTGTAACTCTCACGATAACCAGATATGCGTGAACGAAGCTCTTTTTGAAATTTCATACTCCTTTCGGAATTGGTATTTGTTTTAGGAAAATGCTTTCCGAATTTGTTGGAAAGCTGTGCACTTGCATATATTTTATCCCTTCTCAAAGAATCCGGTTCTTCTTGTCCGTCTTTATCAGTGATTCTCAAAGGAGTCTATATAAACCCCCATCGGTCTATGACGACTTACAAAAGGTCCACGCCAGTGAAAAAATTAATTTGGGGATCCATGAGTTGATAAAGGGGATCTATAATAGTCGTTCTCATCAAACCAGATCGCAACTTTAGTCTTAAAAAAAATTAATCTAGTGGTAAGCAGATTTTACCAAATTGAATGATTTATTTACTAAATTTAGTGTGGTTAGTTTGGGAATACTAGGTGACAAGATAAATTTTATTAAGTCATGGAACCTTTCAGCATTTATTTCCAGAATTAAATTAAATAATTATAATATTCGACATCGTGAATTTTCTCAATTTGTCATAGACTATCTCTGACGGGACATTTTAACTTACGTTCAACATTTAAATGCCCTTTACTCAGATTTAGAAATTAGGTTTGTTATGGCCTTTTTAGATAATTAATTCATATAGTCACATTGAAAAAAACATGACATATTGCAATAGGAACTGAACAGAATAGGCTCTAACGATCTTAATTAAAATTTAAGAACGCATATAAGTAATTTTGGCTTTAAAAAAAAACATTCCTGTTATTTGTCTCGAATTACGGAGTATTGTGAGAAAATTTTTATTGCTTTTCCTTGTGAGAGGGAGTTTCAGCGAGTTTGTCAATCTCAAAAACGAAAAAGGCAGAGGGGGATGGAAACTTATTAACAAAGAAGATTTAGGGTGAAACATGACTAGAGTGATATAAAATATTGAAAGTTTGTTATTGAGAGAGAGAGAGAGAGAGAGAAGCACCAGACTCATCCTTCTCAATAAAAATAATTGTTTGTTGTTCAGTTATTTTATGTAACGGTTGTCTTATGAATTAAAATAACTTTTTTTAATTTGAATTAATTCATTATATATATATATATATATATATATTAGGTTGGCGAAACAGAAATCCATTATTTTTGCATGAAATTCATGACTTTATTTTACATGTTTCGGATTGTCCAATTTGGGTCAAATATGCACCGTTTTGTTGTATAATTTGATACCATTTTAGAGGTAGCTTCATAATGCCTCTCTCATAGAAGTCTTGTCCTTATTGGCGAAAAACTCTAGTAATCGATTTTCTCTATCTTCTCTTGATTCCAATTTCTTATCATTCAGGAAGTTTTGCAATGCGAGTGAGTGAGTTTGGGATTTTTTGGCGCAACAGCCAAATCTGGCTATACTGGGCCAAACATAGTGAAAATCTATGATCTAGACGTAAAAAGAAAGAAAGGGTAAATTGAATGACAAGAAGGAGGGTCGAAAATAGAGAAAGATCCCTAGGGTGCCCCGGGTTCGTGAGACCCGTGTTTACCAAAGATAGTAAACCCTTTGGGAAAAGGAAGAGATCACTAGGGTACCTCGGGATTGTGACACCCGTACTCACCTAAAGAAGGTGAGCCCCCTGAGGGGTTTGCAATGTGAGAAAAAGGTGGTAATCGCTTGGTGTCAGGTCCGGACTATATGGTGAATGCATTAAAACTTCCCAACCAAGCTCCCAGAGTTTCTGGCGAGTCACTACAGACGTGTGTTGCCTGGCGTTGTCCTGATGGAACGCAACACCTCTTCTGTTTGCCAATATTGGCAGTTTCTGGTCAGTTGATAGCTTCAAACGGTCCAGTTGTTGACAGTAGAGATCTGAATTTAGTGTTTGGCCTTACGGAAACTACTCATAAAAAATAATTCCTTTCCAGTCCCTCCCAAATACACAGTAGAACCTTCCTGGCTATTAGTTCTGGTTTGACAACCGTTTGAGCTGCTTCACCACGCTTTGACCACGATTGTTTCGTACAATATTGTTGTATGTGACCCATTTCTCAACCCCAGTCACCATCCGTTTAAAAAATGTGTCGATTTCACTCCGTTTGGACAAGGCTTCGCAGATGGAAACTCTATCCATCATTGATTTTGGCACCCAAACATCGAGCTTCTTTTTGAATCCAACTTTGCGCAAATGGTTTAAAACTGTTTTATGGTTGATTTTTAGCTCCTGGGCGATGCTACGACTACTAAAATGTTGATCAACTTTGATTACTTATGTGATTTTATCGACATTTTCGATGACGGGCCAGCCTGTTCGAGGTGTATCTTTAACATCAAAAATGCCTTAACGGAATCGATGAAATCAAAATTGCACTTAATTAGCTTGTTACAGTATCGACACCATTAGCACCATTCACAATTTCATTCACCTAGCTTGCATGTTTGCCTTTATCAAAGAAAAACTGTAAAATGTACCAAATTTTATCTTTGTTAACTTCCATTTTTAACATCCTGTAACTCACAACTGAATAGACCAAACAAAAAACAGCGAAATATTTTATTTAGTGTGAAATGTCATCTTGACAACGAGCATAAATTTGAAATTGTTTGATCGATACTTCATGAGATATCGACATTACAGCGATCTACCGAAAAAAATAATGGATTTCTTTTTCTCCAACCTAATATATATATATATATATATATATATATATATATATATATATATATATATATATATATATATATATATATATATATATATAACAACGAGCGCTTTTTAAGTTTTAAACACTATGCTACAGTTGGAAATTTAACTCTTTAAAAGTAAGTAGTAGTACCACTTTCAAAAAGACATTTAAGTTGATAAATTTGCTAAAATTCATTATTAGGTATGCATGGGTCTATCCGAAACAGAAAAACATGGCAAGGGGTCTATGAGATAAAAAGTTTGAGAACCTCTATTGTATCGAATTATATTGATAATGCCAGTCATTTAAAGTTTCATCTTCAATCAAGCGCGGGCTGTTGGCGCGTTGAGAGAAAGCAACTGAACGTAATTTGTCGGGAAACTATTTATAACAAATGAAGAGAGCATCTTTAATTGTATATATGTATATTGCAGTGTCGTAACGTACACCCCTATAGCCCCAAGACTCTAGTGGGTCAATATTAAAGGCAAAAGCTGACTTTTTTTAAGGGGGCCCTAACATTATCTGATACGCCACTGGTACATTGACAGAAAGCATTATATTGACATCAAAGCCATTGAAATTCATGTACCACGTAAAAAAAGATTGCACAGAAAAAATCGCGCAAAAAAAATGGCACTAAAATAAAATCACATAAAAAAGGGCCGCACAAAAACAGGTTCTACTGTAATCACTAATTACCTTAAGGGGTGTCGTAAAGCTAAAATCTTATTTTTTTTTTGACAATTTGGGATTTTTACATTTTCAAATTGTACAGATTTTAAACTTCCTAAAAATACCTTACTTTAATCTCTAGGGTAGTTAGAAGTCCTTAAAACCTATTTTTAAGTAATCCGTGAAATTGAACCACGCCCATTTGAAAGGCAAAAAACGTAAGCAAAGTACTTCCTTTTTGCTTAAGGTTGAACGTCTAATATAAACACATTTATCTTTTATTGTAAATTAAACCTTTTATTTATTTTTTTTGTGTGAAGTTAACTTCTTATGGCACGGTAGGGAGAAATTTCTGTTACGCGTGATGCGTGATGCGTTACCAGTTACGGTTAGCGATGAATGTAAGGTAGAAATGAATGAAGTTCCGAATTTTCCCCTCGTTATTAAAAACGCCATCTAATTCATACTATCTATCTCAGACAAAAAATAATTACAGAATCGGAAAGATCATTCTTTTCGCCACGATATGGTATATTTTTTTTAAACAAAATAATGATATTTTCTATATTATACGATTTTTTTTTAAATGAGTCAAAATTGATACGCTTTTATAAAAATGGTTTCTAAATTATTCCCTTTAAGTTTCCTTTCGAGTTAATGAATTGATATTTTATTCTAAACAAGTTCATGCTTTTCTCTTTTAGAATCAGTTATAAAAATAAAAAAAAAATGACGAAATCTTTTTTTTGCGATTTTTCAAAAAAATACTCAAAATTTTAATTAAATATTTAATAATTTCATTATTTATAAAAATAATCTAACGAGATTTTTTTCCATATGTAGAATAGTATTATCCGTAATCTGTTCAAAGATTGAAAAAATAGATTAAAATTTACGGCTTTTAAAATTTCTTTTGTGTTTTTTGTCTATTAGCCCTGAGCTAGCACCCACCCCCTCTCCTTATTCAACAGCAGCTTTAACAAGTCTTTCGTCTTTTAGCTTTGCGATACATACTTTGTTTTGTTTTTACGTTACCTAGAAGTCAAAATATAATCCATTTTATGAAATAAAAAAAAATCGGAAAATAGTCTTTAATCTACCCGAAGTAAGCATTTAAATGGTTCAAAAACCGTCAAAAATTAGTTTAAGGTGATTTTGTTGGATATACAGTTTTAAAATTCTTTTAAGGAAATAATGCAAACAATCTATTGTTTTAAAATTTAGTGGCAACATAACATTTATTGCAATAGTTTGGCAATAAAAGATTGTGTTTACTAAATTTTTTCAATCAAATGGAATTTCTAAATCCAGTTTAAGAAGTGAGTTTTTAAATCATATATAGTTTAAACGACTTTCATTGAACAAACTACAAACTATCAATGAAGATTTGATTAATTTCATAACGAACAGACAGGGTTTATCGATTTTTAATTTTTATTGCCAAAGTCTTACAGCTCACGCTGTAGACTTACAAGATTCAGTAATAAGAAATTCAAATATTTTAGTTTTATCAGAAACTTGGCTGGGCAATGAAAGTGATATATCTATTCCAAATTTCAACTGCATTGTGAAGAATAAACAACCAAATACGAGAGCAGGAGGAGTTGCGATATACCAAAATTCTAGCGATGCTGTTAACATTATAACTCCATCCATGAAATGTTCTGTCAGTCAATCTGATATTTATGGTACCATATAATCTTCAGTGGGGGATTTGTGCTTGTCTGAATGTGTAATAGATAATGAACAAAAAATTATAATATTGTAGCAGTTTATATTACTCCGTACAAAAAGTTGGATGACATTATCAAGTTCCTTCATCAATCCTTATTACCATATACATCAAGAGGTTCTGCTTTACTTAATAAAAATTATGATAAAAAACCAATGATTTTAATGTCAATTTTGCTTTAGACAAATCTCTACAATTGATTGAATTTTTAAAAGACAATTTCCCCTTATCTCTACAAAACAACAGAATAATATCAACGTCAAAATCAAATACTACGATTGATGCAGTCTTTTCGAGATACTTAAGCGATATTGAGTGCAAAACCTACATTTCTTACTTTAGTTACCACAAGCCTTTATAACAAAAGTATGTACTGAAGCACCCATAAGCATAATGGAAATAGACTAATAATGATGATACTTTTCTCAAAATACATACAATAAAATTTTTTTAGTATTATGTAATGAAAATGAAAATTTTGTCCATACTTAAACTTTTTCATCCTAATTATTTTTTTATAATACAGTTTGAAATAATAATGATAATAATACATTTGTTAATTATATATAAGATTACTTCAAAAAATAAAACTTTATTTTACAATTCAATGCATATAAGCCAAAGAAGTTAATTTCTTACGCGTGTTCACACTGATACACGCTATTTTTTAAATTTAATTTCCTAGACGATTTGAAACCTCAATGTATACATTAAAATCCATTTATCTCAAAATGTAAATTTTTGATGTTCGATGTACCTTTTCTGAGAAACTACTGTTCACAGGTATGTAAATTTTTTATGATATATTTATAATGATGTCTAATATATAGTAAAATGAGCCTTCTGTAAAAAACTGAAAAATTATTTTTATACATTTTTTATGTGAAAAAATGGGTCACACGCACACACAAATTCACTATTTTTGATAAAATATTTTATTAATTATGAAAAAGTTCAAAATTAGTTAAAGTTCATTTCAGTATTATGAGAAATGTGTACTTTAATTGTATGAAAAATTTCAAGTATGTACATATAACAGATTTTGAGAAAAGGTACATCGAAAACAGTCAATTTTACATTGTCTGTATGGAGGTTTCCAACTCGCCTTAACATTTTAAAGTAATTCAAAATTATACGTGGTATGTAATTACCTTTTTTACTCACAATTGGAATGATTTAATTCGTAATTTTATATGAAAATATTTATCGATATGTATTTAGTCGGGGCACAAGCTCTGATAAAAAAAAATTGAGATCGTCTTCTGTGACTCAAGCGCAGCAATAATTTCAAATTAACTCCCTGCCAATTACTCTTATTTTTTAAAACAATAGTTATTTTTTATATTCGTGTTGTTCTATACAAACTAAACAGAGATTTAACACAGGAGAATAAACATTGAATAAAAATGGTTAACAGTTTTTTTTCTGCCTTTATAAAAATAATAAATGTGTCAGTGGTATCCTAGTGACTATGATCATGAACTCATGGTCGGGTGTCACGAGTTCGAGTCCCGAAGACTCACCGAGAGTTGCTATTGTTGTTAGGAGAAGGAAATGCCAGCTCAGGTGTCATTTTCGTCACTTGACGGAGGGTCAAAATTGTGATGTCCGTCACCGGTGAACCTCGTGTTGTCTTATAGTGCCAAGCTATATCACACACACACTGTTTAAAAAAGAGCTCTTTAGGGGTTTTTAAAGCTCTTAAACATTTTGACAGAAATGCTATTAATTTATCGAACATTAGGAGATTTCCTGAGATAAGCAAGATTTCGCACCACGCATGTCTTCCACGTTAATCCATCAGCTCTTGTCAAAGCATTAAGGTGACAGCCTACCTTCGGACCCAATTTTTTTATAAAAACAAATTCTTGAAACAAATTGAGTGTTTTTAGGAAGGAAAATAAAAAAAAATATGTAAAATACATAAAAAAATTTAAATAAATATTTTACTTTTAGAAAAATTGGTTGTTTTCAAGGAAATTTTACCAAATGTTTACTAAAACGGGTAACAATGAATAAAAATTTCTAATACAATTATCATAATTTTCTTTATACACAACCTACATATTATGGTGCTCTTCAAAATGAACTGAAATCTAACAGAAATATTAAAATACAAAAAAATTACAGACAATTATTCATAATAATATGAAAATTTTGAAATTTTTAAAGTTTTTTCTTTATAAAAACTACCCTAAATAATAAAAAAAAACCATTTAACCTTCAACAAAACTTATGGTCCACTTTATGAAAAATAGTATAATAAACATTTCTACAAAATTTGAAAACGTTATCTGGTTTGGTTCTTAAGATACCATGTATCTTGTTAAGAGTTGTTTTCGAAAACATAATTTTGAGAAAAATTCATTTAAAGTTTTATCTTAACGCCCTTTTGCATAGAGTGTGTGATATTTTTTTTTTTTAAATCCCTATAACTTTTTTTCTATTTCGCGTAAGGAAAAAGAAAAACCGTTTTGGAAAGAAAAATGTTCAAACTATAAGATTTTGAAATAAAAAAATGCCTTATGTAGACGAAAAACGACATTTTCAAGGTAGGCAGTCACCTTAAGAGAGATAACTTAACTTTACTCAGTGGCGCGACAGCCTATGAGGGACAAAGCCTACTGTGCCTGACTCAGTACACACGACCCTGGGACCTGAGGTGCATTAGCAGGTGTTCCGGTCAGATGGTCAGTCTGAAGCGAATAAGAGCAATGTTTCTCAAAGTGTGGGGCGCGCCTCCCTGGGGGGCGCGATGACCCTACAAGGGGGGCGCGAGCATATCGAAAATTTAAAGATTTTTTTTTAAAAAAATAACCGGAAAGAGAAGTAAAACAAAATGCTTTCTTCCATAATAAAAAAAATACACACAACAACACTGAAATAATTTATGTTTATTTTCAGGCTTTTTTCTGTCATCAAATAGCTATCTTTGATCCCAAAACCAAATTAAAGAAAAAAAACATTTTGTTTTATTTGCTGTATTTCGTCAATGAGAGATTTTTTATTACGTTTTAACATAAAATATTACTCGTTAAAAGAAAAAACGAAACCCAGACCCTGAGAAAAATTCTAAGAAGATAAACAATTCATCACTGTAATTATTATTGAAATACTGTACATTAGTTGTAGAAAAAGAAAAGGAAGACATGATTCACTTTTCAGCCAGGCTGCATAGTACGTTTGCTAATCATTTGATTGACCTTCAATCTTATGGTATGGTTATTCAATATTAGTTTTGTCCCATCTTTTATGTGTTTGCTTCTCGCTTAGGGAAATTGTAAATAATAGAGTTTTACGATATTTGGAAAAGAATTGATTGATTTAACATTTCTGTAATATTAGTGAAAAGTGTCTGATTTGCGTCCTTTATTATGGTCTTGTACTTTTGAATCATTTTAGTTCAGTTTTATTGGATTTTTTCTCAAATCATCAAGGAATTGAATAGTCCTTGAAAGAAGGTAAGTATAATTTCTATAAATTAAAATATTCACTAGAATTCCGATTTGTATCGTGTACAGTAAAAATAATTATAAACAAATGAGTAGGGTGACTGATTCCCCCCGCACTACCATTAGCGTTAGTATCGAGTACGCGCCTGCTCCCGGGTTAAAACATTTTGAAGTCTTCTCGCTTTAAATGTTAAAAAGTAACACAATTATTCTTCATCGGAATTTTATATTATTTTTCATTATTTAACATTAATTCTAAATGCTGATTCTGTGAGGTTTAAAATTACAGTTCTTTTAAACATTTATTTACAATTATAGCATTTATCTAAAAAAATCATTTTACATTTTTGTATACAATGTGGTGCACGCAGTTTTACTCTCCTTACAGTTCTGCTATTATATCAAGAATAATGTTTTATTTTTTTTAAAAATAAACTCGTGCGAAGTGTCGGTGTTTCAGCCAGTATACGTTTAATGTATGAGTACTGAAGAAGGTATTTTATAAATAATTTCTTATTATTCAATTTGGCCGCGGTAGCCGAGTGGTATAGGTATCGGATCGTGGCTTGCCTTGTCACGAGTTCGAGCCCAGTACCACTAAAGACCCGCCGTGTAGGGCAGCGATGCACGTTAAATCTGTCGAGAGCTGAAACGTTCTCCCGTTGGTGTGGTGTGGTAGTTAGGAGAGAGGGGTGCCAGCTCAGGTGTCTTCCACGTCACTTGACCATTGTTCAAAATTACGTGGTCCTTCGTCAAAAGCCCTCGTACAGCTGAACAGTGCGACGTTAATATTAAATCATCTTATTACTAAATTAAGAACAAGTTTAATAATTATTAGGGACTTCCACGGGCTTGTCTTGTAGAGGAAAGTTTTTCAAATGAAGGTTTAATATCATAAATTGACACTTAAAGAGTTATTTTTCTATATTTAGCTGAGATCTATATTTTGTCTTCAAAGCATCCACCGCAGAAAATCCGTTTTTAACAAAGGTAGGATGTTAAAAATGGTAATAGTATACGAAGTGCTTTTGTTTTCAGTACAGATAATTCCTCATCCACCTCTACCCCAAATTCAAAGAGCGATTTATTACAAAATTGCCTTTTAATTTTTCACTGCATGTGAAATCTATGAAGATTTCTTCTTCGGAAGTTGAGAGCCCTTTTGGAGTATCTTGAAATAGATCCCGAATCCACTCGTAACTTGCTACCAAGCTGTCCTCATCCAGAAAATACTTTTTAAAATTATTTGCCAAAATAGCTAAATGATTTTACATGTTTTAAAAACAACTTTCACATGTTGTTCTACAGATTTGTAAGTTTTAACACATATCGAGCTGGGGCTTTTTTTCCCATCATTTACTTCAGTAGTGGTAAATCCAAAATTTAAGTATTTTTGAGAATATCGCTTTGATTTAATTTTCGGAACCATGCTCGTTCGTCTGTGTACTTGTTGATTCTTTATTATCATCGAATATTTGCTTACGACTTAAAAATGTATGTATGATATTGTTTTAATCTACTGCCGTAAATACTTAATTACCGTGAATTACAATTAATGTGTAAATTAAAAAAATGTACATTCAAGCTAGATTCGGTAACTATAGGAGTATCGAGTCGACCAAAACTGACTGGAATTGTACGAGGAAAAGTATTTTTACATGTTTTGCGCAGACGTCCGATAGGTTGCCCAGACTCACGCAAACGTACCCTATAGTGCCAGATGTGATGGATATGATAGAGAGCAACATTGACTAGACTATTTTTCTAATGACATTTGTACTTTGAGAAATGAATGCTGAAGGAAATAAATCTTTAATTAAATATATCATTTTGTGATCTGTTCCAATTTAAAAATTAGAGAAAGAAAAATAACATAATAATAAGTAAGTAATATATATTTTAAGTAATTTTTTCTTAAAATATATATTACTTAAAAGTTACATATACACAAAATTTAATATACTTATCGTATTAATTTGTACGGTTTATAATTAAGATCGTATTGTAACTTTAGCGTCTCTCTCTCAAAGTGCATTTTTATAGCAGTAAATACATTATTGTTGTACAGGGGGGGGGGCGACAATAATTATGATTGAAAATTGGGTCACCAGTATTGAAAGTTGGAGAAACACTGGATTGAGAGAGATAATTCGTCAATGAAAATTTGAGACCAAACAATAATCAAAAATTAACTGACCACTTTCTGTCAAATAAATTAAAGCATCAGAATACCTTAAAACAAAAGCACTGTTGCGCCGGCCTTAGTCGAATTCTGTTTATCGAGAATAAACTTTTTTGACGTTGAAGAATCTTTTCACCGTGTATCCGTAGTAAATATGCAAGAAGCTAAAGATAAAAAAATCCGTTCAGAGAGCTCATTATCAGGCTTCCTTAATGATTAGATGCGGTGTCAGCTATGAAAGTGCATCAAAGATATATTTATGTGATAAATATGTGAACCCCCCCCATACTGAAAACCTTTACCAAGACACAATCTTAGACCCCATCGTGAAGCCTCTGAAAGTAATTAAAATGATAGACTTTTTTCAACTGAATACTCCTTCTCAGACCCAACGGTTGCTGTGAAAGAGAACGTGGTGTATTTAATAGAACACGAAAATTGTCCTTCCAGCATCTGGACTTAAATCCACTAGACTACAAATGTTTGTCAGTATTGGAGACAAATGTAGCCGAAAACGTCATCCCAGTTTTTCTAAGTATTAAACATTCTTTAACCCCTTTACTGCCACCGAGTATGTGTCCGTCTCGTTCAACCGGACGTACACAAAAGGTCGTTTGTACTTTACGGAAACCATTTTGATATAGTTAGATTTTATCAATAAATACTATATTGTGTGTGGAAATTTGCTTCTATCTGATAGCCATGATTCTTGAAACTAGATCTATATAGCTCGAATTTTTCATGAAAGTAAACTTTTTCTTAAAACTGTCATGCAAATTTTACTCCCATTGCTTTTGAACCGTTTTCCTAAGTCCGTTCAGTGTGTTATTGGATGCCGATTACCTAAGGCTCGTTTTAATAAACTGAAAGCATATAAGTCAGTGTTTCTCAAACTGTGGGGCGCGCCCCCCTTAGGGGGCGTGATAACCCTACAAGGGGGAGGCGAGTATATCGAAAAGTCGAAAACAAAAGAATAAAAAAATTATTAATTTACTGAATGGAAGCAAAACAGATTACATTCCGACATAATAAAAAGTAAAATACGCGTTTTAACTGATATAATACACTTATAAATGTATAATACCCCGCGCAATGTATTTCATATAATTAATTTAACAATACTAAGTTAAGAACAAGTTTAATAATTACCAGTGACCCTATGAGCATGCCATAGAATTATATATAAAATTTAATACTTGTCTTGATAGTATCAAGACAAGTATAATGATAATTTATAATTATAAAGTCGATAAGTAGCTTTTCGTCAAATTATATTAATTCAATTCGAATACATTGTTATTGTATGGAGGAGGCACGACGAAAATTAGGATTGAAAATTGGGTCGCAAGTATAGAAAGTTTAAGAAAAGTCCGTTGCAGAAGCGTAGGGTAATTTAACACGTATTTCATCAAATGTGACACACTTTATTCCTGTTTCTGATTCTTTCTCTGCTTAATAAGCGGCAGTTAGGTTAGGCGTGTGACTAGAGGCTTTGTCCATATGAAGCTCAAATTCATCAATGTCCTTTTCATATAAAGTTGGAATTTCTTTTTAAAAATTGGTTCTAATATATTCTGATCATAGTAGAGTCAATTAATTTGGGCTTTACTTGAGAATTTTTTTTATTTTTAATTAGCCATTGTTATATATAGAAAATCCTGCAACTATCATGAATCCCTTTGGGAACTTAACTGTACACTGAGGAAGCGATTTCGTACAGTCATTTCCATCAATTGAGCAGTAGAAAATAATGGTCTTTTTTCTCTAACTACTTAAATATGTTCATACTTCATCGAGTGATACCACAAATTTCTATTGCTACTAATACTAGGTGTTCTTTACATAATTTTCTACAATTTGCTTTTCTTTTAGTAATATGTTTTAAAAAAGGTGAAAAACTTTAGGCTTAAACATCTATTTTAACTTTAAATCCTCAGGAATGATTTTAATTATAGGTCCAGCTAGTTTCGATGCAATCAATATTTCAGTCGGTGGATTTTCTTTTCGGATCAAAGACTTCCACTTCCTAGATAATTTCCTGCGTTTGTGCTGTCTTAGGATGAAGTTTCGTCGTCATGTTTTCATTTTTACTTTCTGTTGGATGTTTTTACCCTTTCAAATCCAATATATTATAAATACCTTTGACTGACATATCATAAACGAGATTTTTAAGCCGCTTTTTAACTTGTTGATATAAATATTTATCCTTGGAAAGCGTAATTACGTAACCTTCGAGCCTTATATCCCTTTTAGGATCTCTTTTTATAATAAATCTTTTATATTGCATTCCGATAAAGAAAATAGCTGACGATTATTCTGAAGTTTTATCTAAAAATAGAAAAGAAAAGGAATTACAAAATCGTTTCCATAAAGTGCGAACGACATTTTGTATACACATCTTTCCAAAACACGATTCTTTTCTCTGCGCTGTTTTCAGTAAAACTATTTCGAAGGCTTTGGAATCCAATAAAATGACTTTGACAGTGTTTGTGACGGATTTAGTTATTTCAGAGAATTATTTCCTTATTTGCGCCTCTCATTTCGTCTCTTCTCAACACACCGCATGTGGCCGCGGTAGCCGAGTGGTATAGGCATCGGATCGTGGCTGGCTTTGTCACGAGTTCGAGCCCAGTACCACTGAAGACCCGCCGTGTATAGGGCAGCGATGCACGCTAAATCTGTCGAGAAATTAATGTCCTCCCGCTGGTGTGGTGTGGTAGTTAGGAGAGGGGGGTGCCAGCTCAGGTGTCGTCCACGTCACTTGACCATGGTTCAAAATTACGTGGTCCGTCGCCAAAAGCCCTCGTGCAGCTGAACAGTGCGACGTTAATCTTCACTCACTCACTCACTCAACACACCGCATATTCGCTCCTATGCGAAAAACGGTGGCATTTGGGAGAGTATCGCGTTAACTTTTAATAGGCAGTTAAGGCAGTGCTTCTCAAACTTTCAATACTGGCGCCCCCCTTTTCGATCATAATTTTTATCGCGCCCTCCCCCTTATACATCAATAATGTACTGAATGCAATAATAATGAACTTTGATGCTAAAGCTACAATAGGCGATCTTAATTATAAACCATACAAATTAGTAACATAAGTATTAAATTTTGTATACTACTTTTAAGTAATAAATAAAATAATAGGATGATTATTATGTTATTTTTCCTTTCTCTAATTTTTAAATTGAACATATTGAAAAATGCGGTGGCTGCATAGAAGACAAAATATAGATATCTGCTTAATATAGACAAAGAACTCAGAGGGTCAATTTCTAATCATAAGCATTCCTTAAAAAAACTTTGCTTTGCAAGACAAGCCCATCAAAGTCGTTATTACTTATTAAATTTGTTCTTAATTTAGTATTAATTAATTAGTAATAAACTACTATGGAGCACTGATGCATTAAAAGTATACCGGCTGAAGTACCCGTTTGCACGAGTTCATTTATAAGAAAATAAAACATTATTAATATGATAGCTGAATTTTGTAAGGAGAGTAAATCCAAGTGCGCGACAATGTTTACAAAAATGTAAAATGATATTTTTTATTGATTGCTCAAAGTATAATTAGTTTAAAGCGAACTATAATTTTAAGCCTTACAGAATTATCATTTAGAATTGATGTTGAATAATGAACAATAATATAAAATTCAGATGAAGAATAATTGTATTATTTTTATTATTTAAAGCGAAAAGACTTCAACATGTTTTAACCCTGGAACAGTCGCGTACTCGATACTAATGGTCCAGCGGGGTTTTTGAGTCACCCCAATCATTTTTTAATAATTATTTTTATAGAATACAATAAAAATCGTAATTCCAGTGAATAATTTAATTATGAGAAAATATACTTACCTACTTTCAAGGACTTTTCAATTTTTCTTTGGTAACAAATAAACAGTTTTGCCAGAATTAACGATTTCGTAATCTGTGTGTCCCGCGTGACCACTTCCGGGTAAAAAGTGTATTCATTATGATAATATATATATGTTACTAATAAAAGAATTTTATAAAACTTTTTTCGTTGTGCTTTATATATTTTAGAATACTGTTATATATATATATATATATATATATATATATATATATATATATATATATATATTCTACGTAGTTTTCCAAATATCATAAAACTCTTTTCATGGAAAAAAGCGCAACAGAGAAATACATTACTTACAACTTCCCTAAATGAGAAACAAACACGTAAGAGATGGGTTATAACTAACTGTACCAATAACTTAGAAGGTTAAACAGATTACAGCTATAATGTGCAGTATTTCAAAAATAATGACAGTGGTGAATTTTTTATGTTCCTAAATTTTTTTCGATTCTGTGTCTGGGATCTGTTTTTTCTCTGAAAGATTTGTATGTTAGGTTTAAACAGAAAGCGTAATAAAAAAATCTCTCATCATGGGATTACAGCAAATCAAATAAAAGTTTTTTTTTGTTTGATTATAGGATCAAATATAGTTAATTAGGTATTGAAGAAGTTTTTATTTTTGATAGCTTAATATCGCGCGCCTATAAATTATATCAGAGTAAAAGTGCATTTTTTATTATGTCTGAAAGCATTTTGTTTTAATTCATTCCAGTAAATTAAATATTTTTAAATCTTTTATTTTCGATATGATCGCGCCCCCTCGAAAAGTTATCGCACCCCCCCTGGGGGCGCGCCTCACAGTTTGAGAAACACTGAGTTAAGGGGTTAAGAAATCTTAGGGGTGTTAATTTTGTCTAGAGGGGTGAAAATATAAACAATTTTCAAACAGGTATAATTCCTTTAAATTTAAAATAAATACTTCGAATCTTTTACACATTATTTACAAGAGATTGTGGCTCCAAAAAAGTACAAAATATTTGAAATATAATCATAATTTAAAAATTATAAGCATATGAAAATTCTTTAATAAATATTAAGTAATTTTTGCGTTGAACACGCTATTTTCTAAAATAGTAGCCTGTGATGCGTATAAAACTTTATAGAATTTTAAAATGTATCATACTCTTTAAGGTATCCGACTACGTTCAGGGCCGTGATTTTAAAAAAGCGCATAAATGGATAATTTTCATGATATTTAGTGTCACTTAAATTAGAATACATGTTTAAAATTGTTTAAAGGACATTTTGACAAAAAAATATATTTAAATGCAATAATTCGGCAAAAAATTAACTTAAAATAACCTATTTCAAAATATTGTACTAAAATCCTTTTTATTGTAATACTATTCTTAAAACAATTTTATATACATTTTCTAATCTAAGTGACATTAAATATCCAAAATATTATCCATTTATACCAGGGGTGGGCATACTTTTCCAGGCTACGGGCTACTTCTAATTTTTTCAAGGTGTTGCGATCCACCCAGGGGCGTTGATGTATTGAGCTAAAAGGAAATATACAATACAGTGGAATCTCCATTTTATGTATCTCTATTTTCCAAATTTCTCTATTTAGCGAGCATTATCCTGGAACCAAGAAAATTTTAAGGTTTTTTTTTTTCGTAAAATAACCTCCAAAAGGTGAGAAACATTCAACAAAATTTTCTCTTATGATACAGTTTTTTTTCTTCCGTATTTTTTAAAAAACCGTATTTAATCGAATCTAAGCCGCTCATTTTTCAAAAAGTGAATGCTACTGAAAATCGGGTGCGGCTTAGATTCGAAGGGAAATTTTTTTTTGGATGGTGTATTTAGAGTAATTACAGCTTCATGCATGTACTTATAATACTGATAAAAACTCATTACTCACTCCTTATTGGTTTTCCTTTTAAATTTATTTTAATTTTGTAAAATTGGATATCAATAAACCATTTTAGAATATTTTTCAATTTTCACAAAATCTTGTTGAGAATTTGGAGCGCGGCTTAGAATCGATGGTGGCTTAAAATCAAATAAATATGGTATTTCTAGACCTTAGGTCTTATTCAAGGCGGTCAGCCCAAAATGTCTTGGCGGTCCACCGGTCGATCGCGATCGACTTAATGCCCACCCTGGATTTATACGCTTTTGCAAAATCACGGTTCCAAACATAGTCGGATATCTTAAGCCCTACATTATTTAAGAATAATATATATTTGTATTTCAAAATATTTGAAAAATATTGAAATTTTTAAAATAAATTTTGAAAATAATTTTTTTTTTATTTTTTAAAAATATAATTTATTATTCTATTTATGTAAAAAATACTACAGTGTCATAAGGATACATTTAACTTTATAAATTAACTTATAGCTAGTAATTAAAGCTACTATTTTAATAAATAGCATGCGCAACGTAAAAAACTTAATTAATATTTCTTACAGAAATATTTCTTATTTTGGTATGCTTATAATATTTAAAATTATGAGTATATTTAAAACATCTTATACTTTTCTGAAGCCCTATTTCTTTATAAATATTGTGTAAGAGATTCGAATTATTTAATTTAAATTTAAAGTAATTATACCTATTTGTAAATTGTTTATATTTTCAGCCGTTTTAGAGAAATTTAACACCCCTGAGACCTCTTAAGTAAAGCAACAAAGGAAATTCCCATGGAGGTAGTATACGACCCCATAGTGAGGAGCCGAAATGACTAAAATCAATTGTGAAGTCCAAAAGGTTCAATATATTAAATTTAAAGATAAAGAGAAAAACTTTAAGGTATCCGACTACGTTCGGAACCGTGATTTTCAAAAGCACCTAAATGGACAATTTTCATGATATTTAGTTCAAACTGAGATTAGAATATATGCATAAATTTGTTTTAAGGATATTTTGACAAAAACAATTTATTTAAATACAATATTTTGGCAAAAAATTAACTTAGAATAATCTTTCTTCCAAATGTTCTCCTTTTGTGAAAAACGCTCCTATTATAATAATATTTTGCCTGTATATATCTCAGACCTCTGTTCAGAGGCTCAACTAGAATTTTTGAAATATATAACTTAGAAGTAGGTTTATTCATATTTTACGACAGCAGAGGGGAGCAATTTTAAGGGGAAAAAACGCGAATAATTATTTCAATTGGTGTTAACTCTGAAAATAATGTGAATTTTTCAAAACTTCTACTTGACACCCTGTAGAGAGGTCTGAGCTATATGAAGGTAAAATATTATTATAATAGAACCATTTTTCACAAAAGGATAACATTTGGAAAAAAAGATTATTCTAAGTTAATTTTTTGCAAAAATATTATATTTTAATAAATGTTTTTGTCAAAATGTCCTTAAAACAATTTTATGCATGTATTCTAATCTGAGTGACACTAAATATCATGAAAATTATCCATTTATACGCTTTTGAAAATCACGGTTCTGTGCGCAGTCGGATACCTTAACGAGATATAAATTTAAATCTGATTACAAAAACTTCATTTTAATTATTTTATAACCGTATTGGAACTTGTCGCATGACTCGTTATGCAGAATAAAAGTAACTCAATGATTCACTCATCTCAAGATCTCTGGAACTATTAGCGTCGTAGGAAAAGTAACCAAAATACTTGCTATGCCAAAAAAGGTTCTATAAGTTCTTAAAACAACGAAAAAAATCTATACTCATTTTTTGTTCCTTCTTTATTTGTAGAACATCGCCTTGAATCAGAAAAACAATTGGTTCTTCACGTGATTTTGTAAACCCTGCTTTCAAAAAATAAGTCTCGTAATAAGTAGAGCAGTTAATATTTCCATTTATATTTTAATTCGATGTAACACTAAAATAACACAAACACACAGAACATAAAATTGACAAAAATTTCAAACACATTTCATGAAGCCCACAATTAGTTTTGTGAATTCGAAAAATATTTTTTACTGCCAAGAATCAAAATAAATAAATATGAGGTACCTACAGCATGCGTGTAACGGTATGTCACACACACACACACAGCCATTGGTGATAATAGAATGTGGTCAAACACAACTTACTTCCATCTTTGAGTGTGTTTCGAGTTTGAAATTTAAACTCGATGTTTCAATAAAGCCTTATCTTGGTATCAGGATTGGTAGTGACACAATTCTTTGAATTGGTACCAACACCAGTTCTTAGGATGGGAATATCTGATTCTATAGTCAACTTCAAGAGAATACGCCTCTGAGACGGAGAAATTCACCATTCTTTATCTTTACCATGGTAAGTTTTACAGGTCCATCTTCAAAGAGGAAAATATCAATCAATCCAGCTAAAGGTCAGTCGAATCTTTATACGTTATTGCTAGAAAAAAAGAGGCATCACCAACTTTTTAACTCGGCCTCTGTTCTTTGTTTATTTTGATGATTCCAGGTATTTGACTCGAAAGTGTTTCTCTAAATGTTGTCAATTTCTTTTTTGACACCTATATTTCTTGTTAAGATAAATGGAATCTAAATCAAGGTTTCCGGATTCTTTTTTGTCTCGTAAGAACATGGATGTAGAAAGGGGTATTAAATCATCTATTTATTCTGACCCATATGTCAAAGGTATGTTGTTGAAGATATTTTCTCCGTCAAACAGATAATTGTTTTTATTTCTTCGAAGTTAAAATAACTTCTTCCAAGTATTTTTCCAAGAATGCCTTCATCATTTTCAATGAAATTTTCTCGCTAGCCTCCCCACCATGGTACAGATTAGGGATTAAACATACAATTATTATTATGAGCAGAACTAAATTTAGAAATTGTATCCCAATGAATGGATTTTAATACATGTTTATATCCTGTATAAAATATGTGCCACTGTCACAGTAAGTTACCGATTGTCTACCTTAACCTGTGACGAATATTCTCAAGTTTTGTGAGAAATTATCGGTTGCTAAAGATGTAGCCAACTTCAAATGTAATGCTCTATAGATAGCATAAGTTAAAATCACTAACCAAACTTTTTGTCCTCATTTTAATTATTAGAGGGCCGGCCTAGTGGATACCAACTATTTTTAAAAACAGATGCCTCTTACACAGGATCTTCAGGAAGAAGACCTTCACGTGTTGTCTTGGGTTTAGCTTCAAATGTTAGACATCTGAATTAATTTTACTCCAATTTGCGTACAGTGTTTCTATATATAAGGGGACTGGAAAGTCTTCTCTCAAATTACACATCAGAATTTGAACTCTTGCATGTCCTGAGAGTAAATGTTTAAAGCATATAATTTATTTCTACTATAACATGATCAAAGGGTAATATTATAGTAAATTAAAAACATTGGAATTTTCTCCCTTCGAATCTTTTTTTGTTTAGTTTTTCAAAAATAATCCCCTCAAAACAGAGCAGTGTACGAGATTCAACTTAATTCAAAAAGCTGATGCCGGTCCCCGCTGTGTGATCTTCCCAGTCCCAAAGAACGCCATGAGGGCATCCCACTTTCAATCGACGGTTGATACAGGATGATATAGGAATCTAAAGGCGTCATGCATGTTCTACAAAACGGCCGTAGAAAGGCTTACCTCCTCTTTTTGTCGGTGAATGCCTCTTTGTATACAAACTGGCGTCATTTGGGGCCTTACTGGCACTAAATGTTGTTCAAAACATCTATTTATCAGTCAGTACATCTTGGTTGACAATCTTGTTCGCAAAAGTCTTATATTAGAGAGCTTTGGTTTCCTCTATATTTTTAAGGATTAAGACAATCAATCAAGATTGTTCGATACAAAATATATATTGATTCTCTTGTTCATGTAGTAATTGTGTAAAAGTGTAACTATCATCGTCATCAATATACACTCATGGACAAAATAATTAGCGCACCAAGAAATAATTGCGGGATCGTAACGAAACTTGGCATGATGGTACATGCCGAGGAGATATGCAAATTATTAGAAATGCAGCGGGACTGCGCATTACGTATAGCCGGCAGAGGGAGTTTAAGGTGACAGAACACCTCTAAAACTCAATTTTTGGTCAATATATCGATTTTTCGTTTTTGGTCTTATATTAAAATTCAATCTTTTATCTTTCTAAATATGTTAAAATTTTGTTTCTATCTTAATTAGAAGCCGAGTTACAGCTTTTTCAATATTACTTAATCATAAATTTCTCGGACCTGAAATAGTTTCTACTAACCGGAAGTGGCCGAGTTGTTTGTTTACGTTTCTCTTTCATAGTATATGGCATGAAATATTATAATTAATATACAAATATTTAGTCAGAAATTAAAGTAGAACATTTAAGAATAAATATAAATGTATTTGGAAATACATTTTTCCTTTTTTATGTGTAAAACCTGGCATTAAGTTTGTTGTTTTGACTTTGTTTACATATGCGTTTGATTTTCATGCTGAAAGAATTGACAGCGCAAAAAAGTTTATTTGATTGTTTTATTCTGCTTTATTTTAACTTAAAAATGGTTAAAAGTATTGCTAGAAAGCGCAAGCGGCAATTTTATGGTAATAAATTTACAAACACTTCGAAAAAGAATAGTACTTCAGCAGTTCCTGAATGTACTGCTAGCTGTTCAAAGTTGGGAAAAAAAAGTTTCTCAACTGCAGAAGAAATACCTGGTCCTGTGTTTGGTAACAGAATCGTTGACCTTGAACTTATTGTGGAAGCTTTTGCTCAACTTTGCTGCCCAAAATGTTTTGCTGAAAAAGTAGAACTATTCGAGGATTCCAGATATGGATTGTGCTCCCATTTTACACTAAAATGTAAGTGTTGTGACTTTTTTTTTTTGCATTTGCTTCATCAAAAAAAGTTGTAAATGCACCTATCATAAATAACAGGTTAGTATATGGTATGAGGCAGATAAGCAAATGTTTTGCTGGGGCATTTAAATTATGCTCAACATTAAATTTGCCTCGACTAGCCAAAACTGCTTACAAAAATCAGGAAGCAAAGCTTTTAAAAGTGGTTCAGGAAGTAGCTGAGGAATCCATGATAAAAGCTGCTACTGAAATTGTGGAGAAACAACAAAATCTCTCATCCGATATTGTCTGTCGCCAAAAGCTCTCGTGTAGCTGAACAGTGCGACGTTAATCTTCACTCACTCACTCACTCATCCGATATTGTAAAATGTGGCATATTGGTGGATGGCACATGGCAACGAAGAGGCTATACATCTATGAATGGCTGTGTTGCTGCAATATCAGTTGATACTGGTAAGATGTTAGACATAGAAGTTATGTCGTCCTACTGTCCAACATGTAAGAGACTTCAGACTATGCAAAGAAACTTTGAATATGAGTCGTCAAAAGCCGACCACATATGTCAGTGTAATTTCACAGGCTCTTCATCAAAAATGGAAATTGTGGGGGGCTTCCCGAATATTTCTTCGATCTGAAAAAAACCGCAGACTGCAATACACTCAATATTATGGGGATGGCGACTCAAAAGCTTTCATGAGTGGGAAAGACACTTACGGATTAAACAGTGTGACCAAGTTTGAGTGCATTGGCCATGTACAAAATAGAGTGGGTTTGCGTCTGAGAAAACTGAAAACTAAAACTAAAGGACTGTCTGGTAAAGGCAAATTAACTGATAATTTTATTGACCGACTTCAAAACTATTACGGAATTGCTGTTCGCAGCAATGTTGGTAACTTAACTGCCATGCAGCAAAATGTAATTGCTGCGTTATATCACTGTGCATCAAGTGATAAGAAACCGATGCATGGTCAATGCCCAATAGGGAAAGAAAGCTGGTGTTATTTTCAGCGGGGGGTGGCAAATGGAACAAAATGTTCCACGAAATATGCTGGTTTATCAAATGATGTTTTAAATAAAATTAAACCAGAATATTTAGAACTATGTGACAAACAAATATTAAGTAAGTGCTTGCATGGACGCACGCAAAATGCCAACGAGTGTTTTAATGGAATAGTTTGGCAAAAAGTACCGAAGGAAGTATTTGTTTCGCTCAAAACAATTAAATTTGGGTCGTATGATGCTATTATACACTTCAATGAAAGATTAAATGGGTGTCTAAAAGTTTTTAATAAAATGAATATTGAAAATCTTGGGGTGTTTACCTTACGGGGATATAAACATTTAGATAAATGCAGAATCCGTGAATCAATTCATAATGCAGAACCCAAAACAAAGAAAAACAACAAAATTTTAAGAGCACTTAAAAAGAAAAAAATTAGTGTTTTAGAAGCCAAAGATGGGAAGAATTATAAATCTGGTGCATTTTAATAAGAAAGTAAGTGTTTATCTTGTAATCAGAATAGTTTAATGTTATTTTTGTCGTTTTCTCAAAATGAATTTTTTTACATTTTTTCTTACCGCAAAACACAATATCTCAAAAAGTTATGCTTGAATGATATAACATTTTTATATGTATGTTTTTTTTAAATACTTATACACAGGGAATAGACCATTCATAAGATTTTGTGTTGAACATAAATTTTTTTATATAGCAATAAAGTAAAAATTACAATAGCTTTTAAGAAGATTTCAACGTATAGAAGTTCGAAACACAATAAGTTCCCACGTAATGGTCATATTACAAAAATAAGAGTCTATTCTCTAGATAAGGTTGTATGCTATATTATTCAATTTACAAAATGTCAATATATTTATTTTATTTTCAATTATCATGTTTTGCGTAAAATATTATTTTTGCTTATTTTTTTATAAAATACCCATTTGACAGTAAAAATGTGCACTAATAAAACTTTTCTTGGGTGTTTTTCTAATTTTAGAGACCCATAAGGTCATAAAATATGCATTTACTGGCAAAATTCAGGTTAATTCAAAAAAATTTCTTCAAAAGTGTATAAACATTTAGATAGATGCAGAATCTGTGAATCAATTCATAACGCAGACCCCAAAACAAAGAAACACAGAAAATTTTTAAGAGTGCATTAAAAGAAAAAAATAGTGTTTTAGAAATTAAAGAGGGAAAGGATTGAAAATCTGGCGTATTTTAATGATAAAGTAAGTGTTTTTCTTGTAATCAGATGAGTTTAATGTTATTTTTGTCGTTTTCTCAAAATGAGTTTTTTTCACATTTTTTCTCACCGCAAAACACAATATCTCAAAAAATTATGCTTGAATGAAATAAAAATTTTATATGTATGTTTTTTAATACTTATACAGGGAATATATATAGACCTTTCTTAAGAGTTTGTGTTGAGTAGAATTTTTTTTATATAGCAATAAAATGAAAATTACAATAGCTTTTAAAGAAAATGTCAACGTATAGAAGCTCGAAACACAATAACTTCCCACATAATAGTTATATTACCAAAATAAGAGTCTATTGCCTAGATAAGGTTGTATGCTATATTATTCAATTTACAAAATGTCAATGTATTTATTTTATTTTCAGTTATCATGTTTTGCGTAAAGTCTTATTTTTGCTAATTTTTTTTTATAAATTCCCCTTTGACACTAAAAATGTATACTAACAAAAATTTTCTTGGGTGTTTTTCTAATTTTAGAGACCCATAAGGTCATAAAATATGCATTTACAGGCAAAATTCAGGTTAATTCAAAAAATTTCCTTCGAAGGTGTTCTGTTACCTTAATATCGTTCTGCGTGGAGTATAAAACAGGTAATCAAAGCTTGTTTGAGTGTGCTGAATCGTTTACAAAGGAAGAGATTAAGGTAGTCATGCTTTTACGCCGTTTTCGAAGATAATATGAGCAGCTGTCGCAGTTTGAGATGGGTAGAATCATCGGCATGATGGAAGCTGGGCGGACATCTAGGCGAGTAACTCGTCAATTAGACCACTCAAATTGTGTTGTGAAGAGGTGTTGGGACCAGTGGATCCGACAGATATCATTTACATGAAAACCAAACTCAGGACGCCCTCGACAGACCAGTCATCGAGAAGTCCGCCACATCGTAAGAAATGCATGCGTACAGCCAACTGCTTCATAAGCCGCCTTCCAGGCAGAGGTAGCACCTTCATTAGGGGCCCCTGTGTATTTTCGAATCATACGAAGGCGCCTGGCTGAAAGACATTTGGGATCGCGGCGCCCATTACGCGTGCTGCTCTTGACGTCCACCCATCGACGCTTCCGTTTGGAATGGTGCCGCGCACGAGGAAACTGAACTACAGTAAAATGGTTCCCAAGTCGTCTTTAGTGACGCGCGCGAATCCAGATTCAATCTCAGCAGTGATGACAATAGTGTTCGTGTGTGGAGACCCCGTGGTGAACACCTCAGTTCTATCTCTGCTTTACAGCATCACACCGCCCCCACAGCTGATGTGATGGTATGAGGTGCCATTGCGTATAGTACACGATCACCCCTAGTATTGATCCGTGGCACCATGATAGCCTGGCAGTATGCCCATGACATCCTGCAACCACATGTGTTACCACTTATAGAATGGCTCCCACGAGTCATTTTTCAACAAGACAATGCCCGGCCTCACTAAGCAAGGGTGTCACAAGACTGTCTCTGCACTGTTACTACACTTCCTTGGCCCCCAGATTTGTCTCCAGTCGAGCATATCTGGGATAATTTGGGACGGAAAGTTGGGCATCCCACGAGTTTGAACGAACTAGAGGCAAGGTTGCAGAAAATATGGAAAGAAATGTCTCAAGACATCCTACAGAACTTGGATGCTTCAATGCCCGATCGCATCGCATCGTACATTCGCGCTAGAGAGGGTTCAACAGGTTATTAAATCCTCCATTCGTTTACCTTTTTCTCTGAATTAAATGATTCTTTTTATTTGATTTTCTAGTCATTTACTGATATCAAAGTTATCATTGCGTATGTAAAATTTCGTTTCATTTTGACGACTCCTTCTTTGTGTGCTAATTTTTTTGTCCATGGGTTCATTTCATATTTATTTAGTCGTGTAGAGCCACCGTTGGTAATTAATTCCCACAACGCACATTATGATTACTCTGATAAATATACATTTTACTTTTACAAATTCCAGTGGAGCTCTAATGCATGTATTGCAGTTTAAGAATTAAATAAGATGAATGACGAAAGCTTTTTTTTCTTATTTCGAAGATACAACCATTTTTACAGACAGTTTCTTGTGCGATGGATTGTGAGAAGTATCATCAGAAGCTTTTTATTAAACTCTCGTAAAGTTTTATTGTCTATTGCAGGGGTGATGAACACGCGGTACGCATGCCACAGTTTGGCACGACTGAGATGTAAGAGTGGCACGAGAAGAATTATTGAAAAGTTTGAAAAAATAATAATAAATACCAATTTTTTAATACTTTTACTGAAACGCGGTTGTCTCAGACAAAAAAATTATTTTAAATACGCAATAAATTGAATTACTAAAGAAAATTATATAATGTAGAAAATACTCTTTCATTCTTGAGAGAGCTGGCTTTCCAAAGGAAGTTAGTTCACTTTTGTGTGAGACTTTTGAATTCAAAGGTTCGTGTTTTGAAATACCTGGATGAAAACAATGAACATCCCAGTGAGTGAAAACAACACATCCTAGATACAAGGTCTGACTTATGAAATGAGAAAGGCTTGTGACGTCACACATAGTAGGTATAAAAGACCTGCTTGTGTGTTAGACCAGTACTCGCCTACGCCATTATGGTGCTTACAGCTGTGTTGTTTGCTGCTTTCTACATTTTTTTGATGATTCTGAGAGAATAAAATTTGATAAGTAAAGAAAATTATGTCTAAATGTGGATTCCTATGAATTTTAATTGAAATTATAGGTGCTACAGCAGTCCAAATTTTTACATTTGAAAAAGAGAACCCCCTTTGACGAAAATAAATTAAAGCTACATGAACAAAATGCCATCAAAATACCTCGTTCCATCAAAATATTCAAAGGTAAGTTATTTAACTTCATTCAATTTATGGAAATTGGAATATCTTAATTTTAAAAGTCTGCTGCTAACTTTAGTAGGTTGTTCGATAAGACATATGAATTTTCTTACATAAGCATTGGTTATTCATTTTTGTTTATCTATAATGGCAGTAGCGTTTTGTATATCAAACAAATATTTTGTACCTGTAATAAAATGTATGTCTTTAAAAATGAGCCAAAAGAGTATTGTTAGTGTGATAAAAAATATCTAGTGTTTTTGCCTTACAAAAAAACAAATATATTTGTGTTGTTTACCAAAACGTCTTTCCACAGAATCAACAAAAATACCTTTAGTATTGATAGTGTGTAAGTAAAAGAAAACCATTTATGATACATAGCACATTGTCATTTTAAAAATTGACATAAGCATCCATTTACTAATTATTTTGTATTTTAATATGAGATATACAAAACGCATAACAAACTTACAAAAAAAAGCTACCTAATATCTGAACTATAAGGAGGACTTTAAAAATAAAGAAAAGATACAGGTGTAAAAAAATAAGTCGAAAACAGATAAACATGACTCAACGTTAACATCACATCTGGTGCCTCATGTTTTATTGCTACGACAACAAGTGTCGGAGAAAACACTGTATGTAGAGGTAGTGAGTACCGAATTACACGCCTTTAATGAAAATACTAAGTTTCCATCCTAGAATTGTTTGCATTAATGTAGACTGCGCGGATTCCCTAAAAGAAGGGTTTCATTGTATCAAGTTTCCTTTGATGGCAGCCATATGCTGGTAATTTAAGCAAAAATTTCATTCAATAAATGAGAAAAATCAAAATTTTGTTCGGATTTTGTATAAAAGCGTTTTCAAAATTTTTTTGGCTGTTGTAACAAAATTATTTATGTATTTCCAACAAAAATTCCATTCAAAATTACAAAAAATCAAATTATCAGAGCAATTTTTGTTAATTCAGAAAAATCTTTTCTGTCGATCATATCAATATATTTATTTTTAATTTTAGGTTTGTGAATTATACTTTGCTGGAGATGCAATTCGAGGAAACGTAGAAGCTTATGACGAAAAAACCGAGAAAGAAACTCGGGTACCCTAAGGTTGTTTTCACCGTATGCACAAGAGTGTGAACTTAACACGAAGCACACACACAAACACATTTTCGGACAGAAAAAATACTTCAATTTTTATAAAAATTTCTGACATTGTAATTCATGCATTTATTTATAATATAATGTTTTTAAAATTTCAAAATATTTTATAAATAATTAGTTTTTTTTAATATGTAAAGGTATAGCTGATTTAGCATTACGGTATAGAAGATAAAAAATGTGAAACACATTTTATAATAGAAAAAAGCCATCAACTCGGATAAAAATGAGTAGTATGATAAAATAATTGATTCTCTACAGGATAGTGAATCCAGAATATAATATTAATGTTTGAGTACTTTTATATCTGAAAAAATATTCCGAATTCGGGTCCTATACTTTAACATTAGTCGAAAACAACCTTAAGGTATCCGACTACGTTCGGAACCGTGATTATAAAAAAGCGCATAAATGGATAATTTTCATTATATTAAGTGTCACTCAGATTAGAATACATGCATGAAATTGTTTTAAGGACATTTTGACAAAATAAATTTATTTAAATATAATATTTTCGCAAAAAAATTAACTTAGAATAATATTTTTTCCAAATGTTCTCCTTTTGTGAAAAGTGGTTCTATTATAATAATATTTTGCCTGTATATAGCTCAGACCTCTCTACAGAGGTTCAACCAGACTTTTTGAAAAATTCACATTATTTTCAGAGTTACCACCAATTGAAATAATTATTCGCTTTTTTTTTCTTAAAATTCCTCCCCTCTGTTGTCGTAAAATATGAATAAACCCACTTCTAAGTTATATATTTCAAAAATTCTAGTTGAACCTTTGAAAAGAGGTCTGAGCTATATACAGGCAATATATTATTCTAATAGAAGCATTATTCACACAAAAGGAGAATATTTTGAATAAAATATTATTCTAAGTTAATTTTTTTCCAAAATATTGTAATTAAATAAATTATTTTTGTCAAAATGTCCTTAAAATAATTTTATGCATATACTGTAATCTAAGTGACACTAAATATCATGACAATTATCCATTTATGCGCTTTTAAAAATCACTGTTCCGAACGTAGTCGAATACCTTAAAGCATTTCAGTTTACGAAATTTTACTGTGCCAATTTTTCGACCATTTCCCTAAATATATGTGAAACTCTGCAAATCCCGCTGGAGAATGTGCTAACAGAGACAGTTAAGACTTGAACATTTAAAACACTCAATCCAAGAAAGCATTATTTATTTCCAAAGAAGAATTAGAAAAAAAAATAAATAATTTAATTATATTCCAGAATTAGTACAGTATACACAAAATTAGTAGTAAGTACAGAAAAGCCTTAGGACATATGGACTGTTGTTTATGTAACAAAGATCAAGTAATAATTATGATGCTAGACACACGGCAATATCTCCTGTTATTAAATCACATCAGTAATTATAAATAGTTAAATTTTTCAACATACACTCAGGAACATTGAAAATAGCGACCCAAGAAGAAAACATCGGATTGAAATGAAATTTAATACACATAATTATACAGATGAGAAATTCACTTAATCTCAAAAACAAGACAATTAAACTAATACAGGGTGTGCAACGACACAAATACTGGGCAACTTCAATAGCGCGTTGGACCATCTCCAGCTACAATACATGCCGCCACACGGTCCGGCATTGAGTTGATTAGACACCTTATGTTGTCCAGAGGAAGATGAACCCACAAATCTTGAACAGCCAACTCTAAATCATGTACAGAGTGACACGATGGCATCTGCCGTTTTCGCTGATCCCACACGTGCTCTGCAGGGGACAAATCGGGGGAGTGGGATGGCCATGGAAGAGTCTGAAAATTACGTAGGAAGTCTTGAGCAACTCTTGCTGTAAGCGGACGAGCATTATCGTGCTGGAAAAGTACCCCAGGGAGAAAATTTATGAAAGGTCCTACATGGGGTCGAAGAATATCATCAACGTAACGGTGGCCCGTTAAGGATCCATGAATTACAATTAAGAGAGCAGGGACATCATATACTTTGAAATAATCGATTTTTCAATTTTAGTTCCAAAAAATAGTGCTTATTTTTCTGAATCTAAAAATGTATAATACTTATATGTTTGTTGATAAAATAGCCCTAAAATATGAAAAATAAAAATGTAAATAAATGCCCACGCCCCTTTTGACACGCCCCTTTGAACGTTAAATATGTAGTTTCCCCTGTGTTTTATCTATATTAACTTTTGATTGTTTTTTTCGTATGAATGTTAACCCCGCTACTTTTTAGCCACGCTTATGCGTGAGCTATTGTTCCAAGCTGTGTGACAAAATTTCTTACTTTAAATTAAGGTTTATGGCAATGTTTTGAACCGAGTTTGTCTATTCCGAAGTTTCTTGTGGCATACAACTACTTAATTTTACATTAATTTTCGTAAGAAATATTTATTTTTTACTTATAATTAATAATATTCATAAGATTTTAAAAGTATCTTAACTTTTTTTAAACGAGTAATTATGCCAAGAATAAAAAAAAATTTGCAGAAGGAAGTATTCTAGCAATCAACATAAAAAGTCTAAATCGACTGAAGAATTGCTTTTGAATTCCGTGGAAAGTGCTTCTAGGAGAAAAATTAAAATACCAGATTTACTAAAAGAGAGAGAACAAGATTCTCAAAATGGAAACATAATCGTTGAACTGGATTTATTATCTTCCCTTATGAAAAATCTCTTATGTTGTAAATATTGCTGTTCTTCAGAGAAAATTGAGCTGAGAGAAGATTTAAAAATTCCTAGAGGTTTAGCTGTGAGTTTGGAAATAATTTGTCACAACTGTGGAGAATCAAAGAGCACAATGTCATCAAAAATATCAAATAAATGTAATGATGTTAACTTAAAATTGACATATGGAATGAGAGCTATTGGAAAAGGTGGAGCTGCTGCTCGAATATTCTGTGGGCTCAGGAATTTGCCTCCACCACCTGTAAAGTTTGAACGCCATAATTCTTTGTTTTTAAATGTTTTAAAACAATTAGTGAAGACTTCATGAATGCAGCTGTTTACGAAGCAGTCATAGCGAATGATAATAATTCAAATATAGCTGTGGCTGTGGATGGCACATGGCATAAAAGAAACAATTCTTCATTGAATGGAGTTGTATGTGCTACGTCTGTTGAGAACGGAAAGGTTATCGACTTTGAAGCTCTCACAAAATATTGTTCTTCATGTAAGGGTAAAAAAAAACTATATGAAAATTGTGCTAAAAATTACGAAGGATTCAGTGGGGAATGGAATGTCGGGGGGTATTAAGTATATTTCAGCGATCTGAAACATCACGAAAAGCATGTTATATGCAGTATCTTGGTGATGGGGACTCAAAAGGATTTCTTACTATAAAAGAAGCAAAAGTATATGGCGAGACAGAAGTTAAAAAATTAGAATGTGTTGGCCATGTGCAAAAGCGTATGGGCACAAGGCTGAGAAACATTCTAAAAATGAGCAAAGGCATTAAGCTATCAGATGGGAAAAATATTTCGGGACGTGGACGGCTAACGCTTAAAGTGGACTCAATCCAACATTATTATGGGCTAGCAATCCGTAAAAATTTGTCATCTGTGGAGGACATGAAAAGAGCCATATGGGCTATTTATTTTCATATTCTAAGTACTGAGGATAATCCTCAACACACTTTTTGTCCTCTTGGTGAGGATAGCTGGTACGGTTATAACCGTAGCATTGTTACAGGGGAATTTTATATTCACAAGCATTCTTTACCTGAGTCAATTTTATTGAAAGTGAAAAAAAGTGTTTCGGGATCTCACAGAGAAGGACTTATTGAAAAAGTGCCTTCATGGAAGAACACAAAATCCCAATGAAAGTTTTAACAAATGTATTTGGGAGCGAATTCCTAAAACAGTTTTTGTTGGCATTGAAACTTTGAAATTTGGAGTTATGGATGCTGTAATTTGTTTTAACGATGGATATGTAAGTAGGATAAAAGTCTTTGAAGCTCTGGGCATTAAACCAGGATACAACACGGAACGTGCCTTACTTGTACAAACGAATAACGATAACAAACGAATTTTTGAGGCTGAACGTATAGTAAATAAAATGTCATTGGAAGCCAGAAATAAAAGAAGGTCTTTAAAAAGGAAAATGGATAAACAGAATTTAGATGAAGAAAAAGAATACCAAGCAGGGAAATATTAATCAAATCTATAATGTAAGGATAAATTTTTTTGTTAAGTTTTATTATATTTTTTCTCGAATGTTTAATATTTTTAAATTTAGGTACACTTTAAAAAACTATTGTCGCATATTGTTTGAAACCTTTTATATATCTAAACAGGATACATGTGCATACAGTGAACAAAATATCTTTTAGTATGTGTCTAAATTTTTGAAAATTGATTTTATATGTAAAAAAAGAAAATTAAGATTTTCATAATTTTAAGGTTTTCTGATTATTTTTAAGAAATTATGCAATTATTAGTTAAAAAAAACAGATTCATTATGTTTAATATGTTACTTTATATATATGTGTAATTTTTTTGTATATTCAAAGAATATTTTTGTAAGAAATGGTACCTATACTTGAAAATATGTATTACAAGATCTCGAAAATTATGTTCATGTAAAAAAAAACATATGAATTTAAAATTACTTTTGTAACTCTAGAAAATGGTTAAGGATTATTATTACTCATATAAAAATAGGCAAGGAAATACTAGTTAAGTGTATAATATGTGAAAATATTGTTTGTTTTTTTTTAGTTTTTTCACTTTTTCTCAAAAGCATATTTTTTTTGCATTTAGGTACATTTTTTAAAAAAAACTATTGCACTATATGATTCCTGATTTTTTATACTTCTATACAAGTTGCCTATGCATATAGTGAACCTAATTTTTTTCTATTAAAATAGTGGCTAATTTTTTAAAAATTCTTTTATGCATAAAAAAAGCAGAAAAATAAAAAAATTTCAAATTTCAAAGTTTTATAATTTTTTTAAAGAAACTATACTAAAATTTTACTAAAAAAAGGATTTCACTGTATTTTATGTATTGTTTTATACATGTGTAAAAAATATTTTGCATAAAAAAAGGATACTTTTTTAAAAAATGGTACCTAAAAACATAAGTATATATTACGAGTTCTCAAAAATTATGTATTAATTAAATTAAGTAGTAAAAAAAAACTTTTCGAGTAAAAAGTTATTTTTGTAGTTCTACAGAATAATTAAATTATCTTTATTATAGACATAAAAAAATCTAAGCTCTATTGGAAATTTGAAATGATATATGTCTCATAAACAAATGGTCCTAATTTTTCCATTTTACTCTTTCGAGCATGTCCTGGTTCCCTTAAAGTGGAATGGCTATACCCACCCGTACACGGTTATCATCTGTCCTCAAAACAAACCGGGATTTATCACTAAACACAACCTTTTGCCAATCTGTGACATTCCACATTGATCTGGCTTGGCACCACTGCAGACGCAGTTGCCGATCTTCCGGTGTTACAGGGAGTGCACGGAAAGGGCTCTTGGATTTAAGATTTCCTTCTGTAAGGTGTCTGGAAATTGTTTGTGGAACAATTGCTACGTATACGTCTGCTCGTATCGTTGAACGAGTCACTTTGAGGTCCACAAGTGCTTGTCGTATGATCCTTTGATCCTCTCTCCTCGTGGTCTTCCTGGTCGCTCCAGACCCGGTTTTCAGCGCGTGGGTACCTTCTTGTGTCCACTGCTCCCAACAATTGCTAACGGCCCACTCCGAACGATCCACCTGGCCTGCAATACAGCTCGTCGACCAGCCTGCAGTTTTCATCCCGATGATCAGGCCTCTCTCAAACACGTTTAACTGTGAGAAACGTCTTCTAGCACTTTTACCTGGCATGTTTTCCTTACCAAAGTCTTCCTACAATCGGCGGGTAATCGTCACGTTTATGAATCTTCGAATTTTCGCTGGCTTATTCAGCACCCTCTTCCTGATTGTAACGCCATCTCGGTGTATATGAACATGCGTATTGGCTGTACTTCTTTTCAAAGTTTCGCGATTGTACTTTGCTTCCTTCTTGGGTCGCTATTTTTAATGTTCCTGTGTGTATATAGGCCAAACAAAGATAGATCAATTTGGTAAATACAAATTTTCTGTAAAAGTTAATAATGATATTGTTGTAAATAAAATATTACATGAGCTGACTCTCATAGAAATGAAAAGCTCCCCCATATTTTTCAAACAGCATTTGATTTTATTGTTGATCTGTGGAAAATATGTTTTCAGATTTAGATGATAAAAAAATTGTACTCCATTTCCTAATTGACCAACTTAAATTTTTAACCAGTAACAAGTTTTCTTTTTAATAGTCTTTAGAAATTATAGAGTGTTTTTCTCTACATTACAATTCATATCTCCTAAAATCTATACTTTTTAGAAATGCAGTGTATCTCAATATTCCCATAGCAGAGCTTTGCACAAAATTTGTTCATCTTTAAAAACTAACCCTCACTCAGAACAATCAAACGAAAACTTGATAGCATACATGGACAAAAAAATATCTCTCTTAAAATCTGTTGACATAACTATCGTACTGTTGTTTGATGAAACTCATTTAAAACTATTTTTAGATTTTAAAGGCGATAAAATAACCTTGGGATTGCATGTAACAGTGAACACAGGCTGCAACTTCAACATATGTTTTCATGATTCAAAGTCTTCTTTTTTAAAGAAGGCCGGTGAAAAAATCAATGGAGAAAAACTGTTTGCGGTTGTTAAAAGTACTAATATAGAACTAGATGGTATAGGACTTAAAGTTATAGGTGTAGTTTCGGACAATAATTCTATGAATCAAAACGTAATGTCCAACTTTTTGGTTTCCCTAAAATTGAGCATTGTATTTCCGCATCCTTCTAATCCCTCCAATACTTTATTCTATGCTAAAGATTCAGTATACATTTTTAAACGCATTTGTAACAATTGGGTTGATAAAAAAAAGTGCAGGCCAATCTTTTTTTTTCCAGATTTTGAAGATCATAATAAAATTTAATTATTTGAAGCAAATTTTTCTACTCTTAAAATGACTATATGACATAGAAAGTATGATTTATTAAAGTTTACGAATGGTTTAACTTAGAAGACTTTATGTACAACAAACCTTGAAAAACAAAATGTGAAACTTGTGCTTAAGATATGTAATAACTTTATTATTCGGGGGCTCCAACTATTAGGAGAGCAACATAAACGAATAAGATATGAAAAAACAACCGTTTTTATTTTTTTAATTTGTACATTGTGGAAAATTGTTAATGCCAAAACACTTTTAAAGGGACATTTGCTTGATCCGTATCTCAGCAACCGATTACTTTACCTTCAAATAACAAATCATGAGAGTTCTTACTTAAAAATTTGCCATGGTTAAACTCATGGAAGGAAAAATATTGTAGTGATGGAACCCTTACTAAAGAAACACGTCTTACTTTTATTCATACCACATACGTTTGACTTGAAAAGACAAAATATTGTATTAATGAATTAAAATTTCAGTATTTTCTTCTCGGAAAAATTCAAACAGATGCATTAAAAATCGCTTTGTGAAATATAGGACACTTTCAGGTTCTCAATATTTAATATCAATTCAACGGCTTTATGAAGTAGAAGCTATAAACTAAGAACGCAAATTTTTTTACCTCTAACTTGGGTTTCAAACTTATGGGCAGTTTAAGTTGAAAAACATTAATTTGGAAAATTCACGCAATGAAAATCATTTAGAGTCATCTGCATTGAATAATTATAATACTACACTATTTGAAAAAGGTTTTCGGGATGCTCAACTATATCTACCTGTTTTAACCTATTTAGCTGGTGTTTGTGCAAGAGCAGCACTTAACAAATTAAAATTCGACTTTTGCTGCAAATCACTTGTTCTTAGTACATTTTTTTAACTTAATTCTAACTAATATTTAATATATAACAGAGGAAGTATATTGTTTCCTTTCTCAGATGTTGTCACAGCAGTATTCTGTGCAACTATTTAACATTTCAAAGACATCTTTCTAATGATTATAAAAATATGTTCCTTAAATAAAATAATCAACGTCAAATTGCCTCAGAAATATCAATTAGCTTAATAAATTCAAATGAATTTTTTTTATGTGATGAGAGCCTCGAAAATAATACCTACTTTATTGGCTAAATGAATTACATTTGTATGTATGGGTGTATTATTTTTCTCTCTCTATATATATACATTTATATTAGGTATATTTCTATGCTTATATATATATATATATATATATATATATATATATATATATATATATATATATATATATATATATATATATATATATATATATATATATATATATATATATAAATGTGTGTGTGTGTATGATTTATCTAAAATATATATTTTAAACTTATTTTACGATAACTTGTTATACTGTTACTTATGGGAATTTTATTTTTTGGTAATTTTTAATACTGTTATTGCAGAGGGTGAATTTTTGTTTATTATTGTGCGTGATATCCCAGTAGTTTTAAAACATATTTAATCTACATTTGTAACAATGCATAATTGAATAACCACTAATGGAGGGGAAATATAGAAACATTTTAAGCAATGAAAAGTAACTGATAAACAGCTAAATCAACTGTGTAATCTATTTCTGTGTATACATTTAATTTCATGTATGTATCTGTAATCATATATGTATGAGTTTAACAAAAAAAAAAAAAGTCAACTTATTTAATGGTCATTTTTCATGATGTTATTGCAGACAGCGAACTTTTATTTATTAATTTGATACCAATAAAGTTTTAAGACATATTTAATCTACATTTGTAACAAATGTATTAGTGAATAATTACTTTTGGGAGAAAAAGTACTAAAAATTTAAGCAAAGAAAAGTAATTGACAAACAGCTAAATAAACTGTGTAATCTATTTTTAAGCATATATTTATTTTCCTGTATATATCTATAATTATATAGGTATAGATTTGTCTACAAATATATTTGAAATTATTTTAATAATTCTTTATGCTGTGATTGTATTTGTGATACCAACAAAGTTACTGTTTTTAATTTTGTATGTCTTTTTTTTGTTTTGAAAACTATTTCTAATTTTATTTCTCTCTTTATAACTATTCTGAATAAAACTAAGAACTTAAATTTTAAAGCTAAGAAATAAGCATAGTTTTGTAACAAAAATTAATATACAAAAAAATAGAAAAGGTTCTTATAATTTGCTTCAATGTAATAAATGTGTTTATGTTCATAGCAATGCATTCTTAGTAAATACATCGATAATCATATACTTGAAATTTTTATTTAAACTGGTTAACTAATATTTACTCGTTGTTTTATGTACGTGAAGTACGATTTAATGATTAATTTAATACATTTTTTTAAAAATTTCCTGTAAGTATGTTTGGTTTGATAACAAAAATTATTCAAAAAAATGAATCAGAGAAGCTCCGTAGGCGATGGACGATCTCTCCCTACTAGTAGTGACGTCACAAATCAGTGGCCAGGCCTTGTATCTAGGAGGTGTTGGTGAAGATGGGTTCTTCTCAAGAATGAAGATTGGGTATGGCTTTAGCTTTTGTTACCAATATTATGGCATATTTAAACAATTAAAATTTAAGAAGATTGCAAGGAAAATATTGTACTTTTCATACCCTAATTAATCTTACAAGGAGAGGGCACGACTAAGGAAATCCATTTGGGGTCCAGACTTGGTGTAATAGTAGTACTCCTTAAGGGTGCTCAACCCTCAATGTAATTCCGCCGAATGGTCAGTCAATTCGAAGAAAAAAAGCCTTCAAAACTCATGCTTAGCTTTTATACAATTAAATTTCAATTTCCTCCAGCGATTTAGTAGCTTGGTTGATATATCGTCTGGATACTATGCGCGAGGTCTGGGTTCGATTCATTGGTCAATTTTTTTCATTTCATTTAATTATTTTAAAAATTAAATAAACTTATTTATGAAAGGTTTATTAAATATTAAATGATATTTTATGTTATTATTTTGTATTTTATAAAGTAAAAAAAATACTGTAACTTTATAAATATTTATATAAAATTTTATAAATATATTTTTATATTAGCAAATAATATTTATAATAAAATATATAAAAAATGTATTAAAAAAATGATATTATACATAAAAATTAGTTACAAATAGTTTTATAATGTGAAATAAAATATACTATAAATAAAATATTATATATAATATAAAAGAATGTATAAAGTCTTTTATTATTAATTTAATTATTTTATAATTAATATAATAAAAATATGTGTTTTTTATAAATTATTAATTTAATTATTTTATAATTTTATAAAATATTTAATAAGTCCTTTTTAAATAAATTTAAATATTTTTTTAAAAAAACAATTATTTTAATAATAAATAATAAACTTAATATTAAATTAATAATAATTTTAATAATAAGTTAATAAATTTAATACTAATTCTTATTAGTTAATTTTAATTATTAATTATTTTAATTAAAAATTATTTTAAATAATAATTATTTTAGATAATTTTACTCAATAACTATTTCAAATAATTTTAATCAATAACTATTTTAAATAATTTTAATTAATAATAATTTTAATTAAAAATTATTTTAAATATTTTTATTAATATTAATTTTAAATAATTTTAATAATAAATTATTTAAATAATAAATTTATTTAATTGTTTTTACTTTATAAAATAAAAAATTACATAAAATATCATTTAATAATTAATAAAACTTTCAGAAATAAGTTTATTTAATTTTAAAAATAATTAAATGAAATGAAAAAAAAAATGACCGATGAATCGAATCTAGGCCTCGCGCATAGTATGCAGACGATATATCAACCAAGCTACGAAATCGTTGGAGGAAATTGAAGTTTAATTGTATATAAAAACTAAGCATAAATTTTGAAGGCTTTTTTCTCCGAATCAACTGATCATTCGGCGGAATCTCATTGAGAATTGAACACCCTAAAGGAGTACTACTATTACACCAAGTCTCGACCCCAAATGAATTTCCTTAGTCGTGCCCTCTCCTTGTTAGATCTTCTTTTGTGAACAAACTTTTGCTTTTTTTTTATCTCGATTTTGGAAAAAGAAAAGAGTAACACACATTTCATATTAATGCAGGAACTATCTACCAAAGTTAATAATGCTCCGAACTATGATAGATTTAAAAATTTAGCATCTATTTTCCAGGATTCATTTAGTTCTCGGAATGATAATTTTCAAAATGATATATAAAAATTGAGTTGATATTTTTCCACAAGCAAAACTACTACATCCTTTTCCATAATTTCTCTTTATGTCGCCCCCCCTCCGAAAGCCAAATTTGAAATTCGCACCTACAGCACCATACTAAACTAAAAAGCAAATATAAAGAAATTTTTTCAACTGCAAGGGATCCGAATTATGTTGAATTTTGGAAAGTTGTACCAGCAAGCAATTTTCCAAATTTACAAAATTTGGCTGTCAGATATTGTAGTAGGTTCGGATCAATATGTTTGTGAACAAATGTGTATTTTCTTTTTTAAAAAAATAAAATAAAATTGTCGCTCAAAATTAAGTGATGTTCTCCAGGAACAGCAAAATTGAAAAATGATTGGTGTGTCAACGGATTTTCCATTCCTTTTCCGATTGTTATACATTTCTTATTTTTCCTATGAAGTCCAATCGAGATTTGTCAAAGGGCTGCTTTCTAGGGGAACATAAGGTTGACCTTTTCATTTTGCATTTTAGAAGCCAATGATACAATTTGAAATAATCCTATCAGACATTATTATTTCCTCATTCAAATGAAACCTGGTTCAGTGCATCATGCTCTAAATTTAAAATAGATCCAAATAAAATACCCATTAATGTAATCTGCTTGTAGTAACTTTGCGCAATACTTTTTTCTTAAACCCTTGGAAAAAAATCCACATTAAATAGAAGACTTTTATAAAGTTATCATGTCTAAAATGTCATTTCGTATCATTGCAACTAAAAAATGCGTTATCATTATCTCTTTTAAATACGTGTCTATAGTTCAGGTCTCAAGAATATTAAAGAAAATGCTTACAGTCTTTTGTAATTTAATGAATTACAATTTCAGTCAAAAACAAATACAAGTTATTGAATCATAATCATAACAAATTGCAGATTATATAAGCTTTTATTGTTGTATCAGGAATATTTTGCAAACCAAAATCATGAAAATTGGATCACAGAGTTTAAGTATTACATGTAACAGATATATATTTTTTAAATATCTGACAGAAACATGACCAAATGTTATTAAATGAACAATTAATGATTAGCTATCACTACTTAAAACATTTAAACATGTCTTTAAATGCATTGAACAATGGTTCAAAAAATAAAGGTTGGAAGAACCCACTTTGCAAACCATTGTTCACTTCATTTAAATTATAAAGTCGTCCTTGAAATATTCTTATGTTGTCGTGTACTTCCTTTGAATTCTCCTAAAAAAAAAAGGTTTGATTTTTCAGTAAACACACACATGTAACTATGTTAGTTACTATGTTTAGTTTGTTAAGTTAACTATGTTGTTTACTAATAAAAATTATAGAGAATTAATGCTTTAAAAAATCTTACTATTACGATTAATGAAATGCATCATTAAAACTATTATTTATTGCATTTAAAAATGTTTTAGAAAGATTTCAATGGTATGATAATATTTTAATTTTCTTGAATCTTATGTTTTCTATTTCATTCACTTTGTTCAACAATTCCTTATTATTAATAATGTGAAAAAAGGTTTTTTTAAAAAAAATGTTTAATATTCCTAGATTTAAGAGCATATTGGCATATTCGAGGTGTAGGTTTAAAACATATTAGAGATTATTATTTCATGTGGAATACATGAAGATCGGATGGTATGGTTTTGGTTAATTATGTAGGCCATTTTAATAGGCTTGAGTAAAGTTTTTCCGGTAGAAGTTACTAATGTACCTTCTACCAGTTGAGTAAGAATGTGTAATAGAAGGCCGCCAAATATTCATTTTGATTAAAATTACATAATGCCTTGAACATATTACATAGAACTTGGGAGATTATACTACACCGGTGTAGTTATAATCTCCCCGTTCCAGATATATGTAGTTATGACTTTCCCTGCTTAAATTTATAATATACTTGTTCATTTTATTTCTGAAGTAAAAATTTTACAAACATAACTTTTTTACAAACAAGCATATTGCCTGAATTTTTCAGAATGTCATAGGATAAAAGATTTTTTCTTTCCAATTTATTACGCTGTACGGGATAACAGGAGACAAAATTTTCTTATTAATGTATATTTTTGTGCATATTATCTTAACGCGCCATATATTTTGTCTTTGGAATTCGTATTATTCCATACGCTTATTCTTAAAGGCAATTTGCGACAAAGGGACAACCCTTAAGGACCTGTTCTCTCTTAATGCTCCAATTGATGTTGGGTAATTTAATAAGTCTAAATTATACATTAATAAAGTAAAAATAATATTAAAGGTATTCTTACATCCGATATAGCCGCTATCATACAATCAGCCCACTAAAAATAAAAATAGATACTAGTATTAGTTATTTGGATGAAAATAAAGGTTTTCAAATGAAAAGAAGCAAAACAAATTCATATGCGATCCCACATAGTTTTTGTGTTTTAATACAAATATAAAATGCGTTAAAATTTTTAAAAAATGTATTTAGATATAAAACTAACTGTTCTTAAAATTTTAATTTTCTTTCTTAATTTTACTTATTGGACATTTAATTCAAAATGATCACCTTTTGATTTCGCATGATTTTTACATCTCTTTCACTACTCGTCTATCGAGGCATCCACTACCATGTGTTAGAGTCAAACTATAGAGAGCTCTGTGAAAGCGCGGCTACATAAAGATGTAGTAACACGTTCACAGACACTCGAGAGAGTAGAAGGCATGCGATATGTTGCGAGTTACCATATTACCGAGTATTAGCGTTTGATGATAGTACATCTGAAAGTGTTTAATAAAGTATTTTGTTTATAAGGTTTTGAGTAGGGAGTCATTCCACCCTGACCAAAATACGAAATCACTAAGCTTGAGTGCTCTATTCGAGGGAATCCACAGAACATCATCGGAATTTCCATCGCTGCTTTCCTTAAAGAATGTTTAAACCTCTTCTGATTGACATCCCGTGTTCAGGCCACCTTTGCTTACAATATTGACCACAATTTGTAGTCGAATTGATTTAAATCTGGACTGTTGGAAAGCTATTTTTTATGTTTTATCAACTCTGGCACACTCTCTTTCAACAAAAGATGGATCGTCTTTGGCTTCTATGTAGGATCAGAGTCCTGTTGAAAAGTCCAGTTTTGAAAAGTTCTTGAAAAGACTTTCATTCAGGGGATTCATTATTGTTTATATAATAGTGTCTTGATAAACCTTTGCCGCCGTTTTTCTTCCTTTCTCTCAAAAATGTATCTCTGAGACGCTTCTATTGCTGACTCTCCACCAAACCTGTAAGGAAGCAGAATGGTGTGCTCTATGCGCGTATTTTTACCTCTATTTAGCTTCTTTGGTACTTCTTACATATTCACGGTTGTTTTAGGGTTTGTAAGATTATTCAACGTCAAAAATTTCTCGTCAGTAAGCACAATTTGTTTGTAGTTAGTTTGAGCTTACCATCGTAACAGTGATGTAAGTTACCTGTTTTGCTTTGATTTTTTTGTTAGAAAATGTTTAACTATTCCTCGATATACTTTTACGATAAGGTCTTAGTTTACTATGCGACAAATCGTTCTTGTTGACACGTTCATCTGCTTAGCAAGAAAATATTTTTTTCGACGAGGATTTTAAGGAATTTCCTTCTTGATTACTTTGATGAGAACTGGTGTTCTCTACGAGTGCAGATGAAATGATCTGGTATGGTATATAATGCTATTTCTTTCATGAAATTTATGATTTCGGTAAAGAAAAGTCATTAAATGTGTCGAAATGTTTAACAGGCTTAAAAATATCCGACGACCTCTTCTTTTTTGAAACAGAGAAAAGATTGCTGAACGCTTCTGTCCAACGTTCACTGTACAGTAACTTATTAAGAACAACATGATTGGAAGACTGCAACTCCTTAAAAGTATTCCCGTGACAAATTTAAATCCTCTTCTACGTTCTTATGACAACAGACGATATCAAATTTTTGTATCAGTACTTACGGTACGATTAGGTAGACCTTATGAAGTTATTATATATATTGCATGCGTAATGTATTTCTCTAAAAAAAGGAATTGTGCTGTCTACAAACCAGTAAATGTTTCATGTTCTGTTTTCAAATGTATAAAAGCCAAATAAGGTGACTTTTAACTATTTTCTCTGGCACTGAAAATGCAACAGCAAGAAGATGTAGTCAAAAGGTAAAGGAACTCAGCTAACAGAGATACTTCTCGATGGAGATAATTATTTTTAAATATTACACTTTATACAGGTCGCAAAATGAACATCAGCCTTGTAAGATGTAGAGTTTGCACGGAAAGTGATTCATGAAATATTGGCTAAGAAATTGGTCATTGTCCTGATTCCTTCACTTCTATCCCACTAATCGTGGGCCAGAGAGCTACGTTTTTCACGCCATTACTTGGTGAGGTGCACACCAGCCTTTTTGAGTTTTGTAAATTATCCCCCTCTTCTCATCCTCCTTGTCTCGTTATCTTAAGTTTTGGAAAGAAATCCTTAAGCGAAGAAGATGAGAAATAATAATAATAAATAATTTTCTTACCACTTCTGTATCTTCAAACATAATAGCATACACTGGAGATAGTTTTTTCTTCTGCAATGAGAATAAGTAATTACATGTATTTCATGTAACATAATTATTTTCCATTTAATGATACATTGAACTAAACTTTTTTAACAGTATTATACACGAAGTTAATTTAAAACATTTTTAGTTTGAAAAACTTGTTTAATTTTTTAAGTAATGTAAGAAATTTATATATAAGAATATATTTACAAGAATAAAAGTATAAATATGAATGAATACATGGTTAAATGCAAAAAATATCATATATTACTAAATAACACAAAGTATTTTTTAAATATGCTTTTACACAATTGTTTTTCATTTAAATATTTCTTCAGAAAATTTCTAGAAGAGCATTAAACTTCGGGTTCTCTGCTAGTTTTACACAAAATTTATTTATATATTTTTTACAATATCGCCAGCATATATACATATGTTACATTTCAGCACAGTCATAGTGTAATATGGAACGAGGGGTCCTGGGAACGAGACTGCTGATGAGCTGGATGGTAGGGGTTGTGATCTCCCTAACCCCAGTTCCTCTGTCTTGGGCCATTCTGAAATTCATTCCCTCCACAGAGTTAAAATGAATCTGATTTGGCTAAACCCTCCTGTTCGCCACTGGTACACAGCTAAGAGTCCTGGCCTGTCTCTACAGTGCAGGAGGTCCAGGGTTCTTCAGACGTCATTGGAGTGCTTTAGAAGCGGTTACTTACGAGGTATGACTTTTATGCAGATGGAAAAGTCTTTCTTTGCCTGTCCCTGCTTCTCCTTCTCATCTTCTGAAATGCTGGGGCATTTCCCTGGGACAGTTGTTAGGAGATCAAGACTTGGCTTGTGACATCCTTATGCGGAAAGGTCAAATAGACTTGGTGTAGGATTTTCTGCTCCGAGGGGATTTGAAACAACAATGGAATAACACAGTTTCATAGCCGAATATATATTAAGCCCCCCCAAAAAAGTAAAGTTTTGGAATCTAAGCCAAGTCTTGGCATCAGTCAGGCTGATAGCACCTTAGAATTCTGACTTTCTCCACTATGTGAGGGTTGTAGGGGTGTAGGTCCCGCAACTGGAATAACAGAGCAAATTAAATTTAGGCTCTATTCTTTTTTAAGGTATCCGACTACGTTCGGAACCGTGATTTTGCAAAAGCGTATAAATGGATAGTATTTATGATATTTAGTGTCACTTATATTAGAAAATGTATATAATATTGTTTTAAGTTTTAAGAATATTATTGCAATAAAAAAAATATTTAAATACAATATTTTGGCAAAAAATGAACATAGAATGACCAATTTTCAAAATCCTCTCCTTTTGTGAAAAATGCTTCTATGATAATAATATTTTGCCTGTAAATAACTCAGACCTGTGTACAGAGGTTCATCTAGAATTTTTGAAATATATAACTTAGAAGTGGGTTTATCCATATTTTACGACAACATAGGGGAGAAATTGTAAGAAAAAAAACGCCGATAATTATTTCAATTGGTTGTAACTCTGAAAATAATGTGAATTTTTGTATTTTTCAAAAAACATAAATGATCCTCTGTGCAGAAGTCTGAGATATATGCAGGCAAAATACTGTTATAATAGAAGCATTTTTCACAAAAGGAAATTATTTTGAAAAAAGGTTATTCTGAATTCATTTTTTGCCAAAATATTGTATTTAAATAAATTTATTTTGTTAAAATGTCCTTAAAACAATTGATACATGTATTCTAATGTAAGTGACACTAAATATCATGAAAAATACACTTTTATTCGCTTTTTTAAAATCAAGGTTTCGAACGTAGTCGTATACCTTAAATTCCTGAGAATTTGTGACCTTGTCCTCCAAATTCTGCAGGTGATCTCTTTGTAGAAAAATATTCAGGTATCTCATTTTCCTTAGTAGGGATAAGGAAATTTTGTTTTCTTAAAATAAATAACAGAAGACGAATTTTTTGATTACGTACGTATATAGAAATCTTGATTCAAAGTGTGTTTTCTGACTGACTTGAAGGGCCTCTAAAAACCTCTTTGAGGGCTCCATGTGGCCCTCTGGCCTCTAGATACCTACCCATAGTTTAGAGATTTAAATAATTAATTAAAATAAGAATAATAATAAAATATCACGTTAAATAAATAAATTATTATTATTATTATTTTAGCCGCAGATTTAAGAAAATCAAATTAGCGATGATACAGATACCCCTGTTTGCGTGTAGGCATCATTTTACGCAGAAATTTTCATTTATTTAATAAATAAGGAATGTTTGCAAAATTCCGACCCTTCTCCTACCATTAAATGTAGCTTTTACATTTTTTTTTAAATTAGCTAAGATGCTATTTTTGAATAAACATCAAGAGTCTACTTACTATTCCATTGCACTCAAATTCAAGCGTTTCATTTTTCTCAGATAATTTCTTTTCAATGCATTCAGTAACAGACACTATCTTCTAATGGAAAAAAATAGAAAAATATTAAAAATTTACAAATTGATAATTATTAAGTGCCAAATATAAGTTTATTCAAAAGTAAATACTTTCTTTATGGTATTTCATTGTGTCTTTCATTTTTATTCTATAATTATTTTAAAAGATATCCATGTTTTTTTTTATATATATATCAAAGGGTTTTTTTCACAAAAGAACTCTTCAAGCAATGGAATCTTTAAATAATAGCCTGTTCATGTTGAACATCTCATAGTGACTTAACATTTATCAGTCTTAAAATACATGAAAAATATTCTTCACAGCATACAGAGTATACTTAAAAAAAGCAAACATTTAGGAGTTTTTGTGTTTCACAATTATAAAATACAAAAATAATGCGAAAACTTAAAAATTGAAAATTCCATTTTCTTCTACTGTTATTTCACATTTTGTTAAGTATCATACTTAATTATATGAAGTAAAAGAATAGGCTTTTGTGTTGGAGCATTTTGGGCAAACAACTGTGTGACGACTTACGCGTCTTTTCTTTAACAAGTCCTTTGTGTTCTTTGGGCCAGAATTAATGGCAACTCTTTTCCAACCAAATCCAAGAAACGAGAAGTGAAGAGATGCAAATAATATAGGATAAATATAGGATCTTAGAGTAAGCGTGAGGGCAATGATATCAATGTAATGGTAGTGTAAAGGAATGTTCGACAATTAAAGTGCGTTGGGGTATTGGTTGATAATTGAAGTTCGCCGTCCAAAGATTCAAGTTCTACGTGTCGTGGATAAAGATATTGGTGATCTATTAGGAGTTATAAGTACAGCTGCATACCGCTGTAGATAGAGACAAGTTTATTACAGAATAATATAAGGTAGGATTGATTACTTACTATAATTATATTTGAAGATTAGGCGGTTCAAATTATTGATATAGGTCTGTATTATATTGTGTGTTGCGCATTGTGTTGTCGTAGATTCTCTAATTTATATATTTGTTCAAATTTTAAGTTGAATATCTTAATAAAGTCATATTAAGATAATATTTGATTCTAGTTCTTACTTTAATCCTACACCTCTAGCTCACGCTGATACTTCGAGGGATGTACTTCCAAGAGGAGGTACATCACAACTGGATCGCTTAAGGGGTTAAATAAGTAGTAAAACGAAAAAAAAAAATATTTTCAGTAAAGACGCTAATAACGCTTAAGTGGATTCAAATAAATGAATTGTAAAAAATTTTAAAAATGCAAAATATATGAATGAAAAGGGCGTCAAGAATCAGATAAATTTACCAAATTCACATTTTCTTCACGTGCCAATAGCAGACACAGTATTAATTATTTTTATTAAATTTCAATTTTTTAATTTTACAATAAAATTCATAAATGTTACCTCTTCTTTTTCTACATTCTCCAATTCATTCACTCGAGAATCTAAAATGGCAAAAAAAAAAAAAAAAAAAAAAAATTGAAAATAGTTATAACATATACAAAGTAGTCGGATACCTTAAGCTAGATTCAGTTATTTTTTTACGCTAAGTCTCTTCATTCTGAAGCAAAATTTGTAAAAATAATTTTTAAAAAAATAGTTTAAAGGCAGGTGATTAAATCTTATGCATCGCTGAAGGATTATTGATAGTACAGAGTGTTTTTTTTTCAGGTATAGAAGTTTAAGTTGGCATTACTTTCCAAGATGGCGACCGATTTAACAGCTGTCAAGTGATTTATTCTCAGTTTGGTTCGGCAATTCATCCTGAATAGACTCACGCCTGAACAACGATTTCAAATTGCGCAATTTTATTTCGGAAATAATGGTCGATTTTCATAAGCGAATTTTGTTTAGTGATGAAGCGCACTTCTGGTTGAATGGCTACGTCAACAAACAAAACTGCCGCATTTGGAGTGAAGCTAATCCACAAGTGTATGTCGAAACACCGTTTCATCCAGAAAAACTGACTGTTTGTGCGCTTTATGGGCTGGTGGAATCATTGGTCCGTACTTCTTCAAAAACGATGAAGGCCACAACGTTACAGTCAATGGTGATCAGTATAGAGCCATAATTACTAACTTTTTCATTCCTGAATTGAACAATCATGATGTCCAGGAGCTGTGGTTCCAACAAGACGGCGCAACATGTCACACAGCTCGTGCCACAATCGATTTATTGAAAGACACGTTTGGTGACCGCCTAATTTCACGTTTTGGACCTGTGAATTGGCCTCCAAGATCTTGTGATTTAACAACGCTAGACTATTTTGTGTGGGGCTATGTTAAGTCATTGGTCTATGCGGATAAGCCACAAACGCTTGACCATTTGGAAGACAACATTCGCCGTGTTATTGCCGATATACGGCTACAAATGTTGGAAAAGGTCATCGAAAATTGGACGTCCAGATTGAACAACATCCGAGCCAGCCGTGGCAGTCATATGCCAGAAATGATATTTAAAATGTAATGCCACAAGATTATCTTTCGAATAAAAGAAAATTCATGTCAATCGAATAATACATCGTTGTTTTATTGCAATTGAAAGTTCTATACCTCTCAAAAAACACCCTTTATTTTTAATTATAAGCAATTCAAGTATGTGACGAAAAGTTTCATTGTTAGAAACAGAGATTGAATCATTTGTATTTATTGCCCTGCACATAGTACGTATTTTTAAAGATAAATTAAACTCACTTCTCAATGAATTCCTATTCAATTCTAAAGAACATAATCACTGAAAATAAACTTTATCAGTAATCAGAAAAAAGTACTTGAAATGTTTTTAAATAAAACTTACCATTGCAGAACATCCATTTGACTAAATCCATATTAACCTCGGTGGAGGAGACTATGATCATCAATAGAACAGCGAAGGTCAGGATTATTTTCATTCTGAATACGACTCAGACAGAAAGGACTACAGGTAACTGTTTATGAAATAGATAGAGAGTGAGAGAGATATCGACTAATATATATACTAATAATTTGAATGGCTTTACATCTAAAGCTCTAATTAAAGTTCTATAATTACCCTACAAAAACATTTTCTGACGAATGAATTACACAATAGGAGTATCATCGTGCATTGTTGTTTTTTCGCATGAGACACTAATTGTCTTTATTTCGTCATCTAATGCCATGGAATCAACAATTAAAGCAATCATACGTGTCGGAAAACGAAATGTTTATGTGGATAATTCGAAGAATTAATTTTATTTTTCGAATTTTTAATAATGTGAATTTTGACGTTTTCTTTCTATTTTATTTTTATTTCAATTAAAGTAATTGTTATCAATAAAATTTTGAAATTATTCAAAATTAGATGGTTTGTAATTACCTTATTTTCAAAAAATGGGAATGATATAATTCGTAACTCGTATACGCAAATTTTTATTTATACAGGGGCAATTCGGAAAGTAACCTCCGAATCGCTGTAAAAAACAAAGCAGGACGGAGGGGGAAAGATTTATTTGCATATCAAAGGTACAACTCTTCTCCATTTTTCAATATAGTCTCGCCATTATTCAAGTACTTGTATTGTTTTACCTCTCTCTATTTACCAATTCCTTCAGTATAATTCTTGCGATTTAAACCATTCTGACGCAGCATTTTTAAGTTCCTCGTCGTGTCTCATACAAAACTCTCCGAAAGTTGTTTGGAAAGTGTTCTGAAAGTTGGGAGATTGTGGTATTATGGATCAAGCGTATTTTTTCATCGATTTCTTTGATTCATCAGCATTCACTACAGACAGCCTTCCACTCCACGATTCCTCATGGATGTCTGTTCTTCCGTCCTTGAAAAAGTGTATTCACTGACGCCTTACACCTTCACTCATACTGTTTGGCCCGTATACAGGACACATTTCACGATGGATATCCGCTGATGATAGTTTCTTGCCCTAAATAAATCTTCTCAGTCCTCGCATCTCACATTTCGCGGAATTTTCTATGACGGCACACATTTTGTCACGTCATAACTAGCAAACTCTTGGCCCTACGGCACTCTTAATCGCCGACTCGAAGCTTACTGAATCAGAGATTGCTCGTGCTCCGAAACAGGGCCGATCCTAGCAGGTGTGCAGCACGTGCACCACACGCGGGCGGTCGTGGGCAGCATATAATTATATTAATGAAGCAAAATTTCTTACGAATTTCTCATTTAAAACTTATAATAAGTTGAATAAATATGTTGAATTTTAAATATTGAAAAAACCACAAATTAGTCCCGATAGCATAGCATAATTTTAAAAAAAAAGAATGTTAGTGCACAATGTGTTGGTTCATTATCCATTAAGATATCCGACTACTTGCGACAACTGTTTTTTAAAAAAATGGAGATATGGAGATTTCCTTGTGGTTTTTAGATTTATGTAGGATATTTTAAGAAAAAAAGTCTAAGTATATATATAAGAAGACAAAAATAAATTATTACTACTAAAATGGGAAAAAAAATGGGTAAAAATTGACAAAAAAATACATAAACGGGGTCCGCTCTGTACAAATAGTAAGTAAACAAATTCTGAATTTTTCAAGCATAATGTGTTGCTATGTTGTTCATTTTTGAAATGACCTTCAGGAATAGAGATAATTTAATTTTTACTAAAACTAGAGCATTTTATCGTAGTTATTATATGAAATTGCTTAAAAAACAGCGATTATATTCACATAAAGAACTGTAAATTTTGTAATAAAACAGTGATTGACAAACCTGAAGGTTAAAACATTTTTACTGTTATACAGAACATACACAAAAAATTTCAGCAAATTATTTTAAAAACTTTTTGAGCAATCGCTGTCCCCGTTTTAATTTTTCGAAAAAAATACATTTTAAAGTTTGACATCTTATGTAAAGTTATGGCATCTGCTTTTACTAAAACACTTGTAGTTTTTGCTCTAGCCAATGGAAAACAAAACTCTTGGTATTTTTATAAAGCTAATAAGATGGCCTATAAAATAAAAAAATACAAAATCGGTTAATTTTTTTTAAAAAATCATGATTTTGGGGTAATCAGATACCTTAATGCTTTATTTTGGATCGGCCCTGCTTATATCACAACACGTATATATATATATATATATATATATATATATACGTGCTGTGATATAAACAGGAACGATCCTAGCAGGTGTGCAGCGCGTGCACCGCACGTGAGCGGCCAAAGCAATGGTTACCCACAGGCCCATATAATTATATTAATGAAGCAAAATTTCTTACGAATTTCTCAAATAAAACTTTTAATAAGTCGAATAAATATGTTGAATTTTAAATGCTGAAAAATCAAAATAAGTTCCGATAGCATAGCATAATTAAATAAATAAATAAATAAATGCTTGTGCTCAATGTGTTGCTTTATTATCCATTAATGCCTAATCTTTAAACACATCTTTTATGTGATAGCAAATTCGCGGCAGACCCGGCAATACCGCAATATAAAAGGGATTTTTTTTTGCTTATCAGTGGTACTGGCGGCGCACTGCGGATAAATGCTTAACAAAGGCTTCTGAAAAATGATTTTTGCGGAAGTTGCTTTAGGATGATGTATAACATGGTCAATGTTTCCTAAGACATAGGAGTATTTTTAAATTCAATATGTATTTAAGAAAATTAAAAGTTTCTAATTTAATAATGGCCTTACAATTTAGAAAATCAAAATAGAGAAAAAAAAGTGATTTTTATGTCAATGGTTTTACAACGCTTATAAACAATGCTCGTTTTCCTTTTTAGTATACGTGTTATACCTATATTAAAAGGTAGTTTCTTGTGATTTTATTTTAGTGCTATGATGTGATCAAGAGATTCACATCATAGCACTAAGAACAGACCATAGATTATGATTATAGAGCATATATTAATAAAGCATATATTAAAAGCTAATAATGATCTATATATATCTACCGCTTATAGGAATACTTTATCTCGTAGTTGAAGAGTAATTTCATACCAACTAATTCACTTAGCCTAAGCATGTGAAACATGTGGCCCATCAGTACATAGGTTGCGGAAATCCCTGTGACTTTTTTAAAAAAAAATTAAAATATGAAAATTTTAAAGTTTTTTTTTTTCATTTTGAAAACTATTTGAGGGAAAGTTTTTAAATTTAAAATATATTTATTTGATAAATTTTCTTGTTTTAAAAGTAATCCTATTTGATTATAAAAATAACCTTGAGATTAAAAATTGTACTTTATTAAAATGTTTCATTTATATTACTATACTAAATTAATTTTTATTAAATTCTTAAATGCATCTATGCATATTTTTAATAGCTGTTACACAAAAAATTCCGTGTGCTTAAGGCTGTCTTCGGTCAATATTAAAAAAATAGGACACGAAATCGGAATATTTTTTCAGATATAAAAGAAATGCTACATTAATATTATATTCTGGCTTCGCTATGCTGTAGATAACCTAGATAACCACAATTATATCATAACACGCATTTTTATTGGAGTTGACAGATTTTTTCTGGTATAAAATGCGTTTTTTATTCTATACCGTAATGCTAAATGAGCGATCTCTTTACAAGTTAAAAGGAAAAATTAATTATTTATAAAATATATGCTTTTTAAAATTTTTAAAGCGCAATATTATAAAGAAATCTATGAACTACAATATTAACAATTTTGAATTTCCACAACCTAGACTTGCATAAAAATGTGCTAAAAATTGGAATTTGGGTAAGAATTTCATAATATAAGTTTCATTTGTTGGAAAAGTTAGAAGTGGTACGCAATTTTTTTTAATTAAATAATGGGACTCTTCCTAAAAACGTTCGCCAACTTTAACCTTTTTGCGTGATATTCTTACATTAATATTTAATTATTTTCATGTAACAGAAATGGAACAATTTCATAAACAAGAAATCCGTGGCACAAATAAAAGCTCTTAAATACAAGAAATAAAAGTTTTTACTTACACAATCAGGAGCAATCCAAGCAGCTCAGGAGCAAATCTCGATCATTGGAAGTGTAAGAATTATCTGCTCTGCAGGGTTACTTATACTGGCATTACCTCTCCGTTATTTTTGAAATAGTTGGAAAGTTAGCTAATGTGTTTTTGATCTTCCATTGTTTCAGCTATTAGATTATTTCAAAACAAGTCATTAATATAACATCTTAAAAACCGTAAATTAAGAAATATATGCAATAATACTTGAATTCTAAGAATACTAATTCAATTAATTTCCTTAATGTACATGAGTTAATTAAAAAACGTGTAATTTTCAAAGAAAATTTCATAGAAATGTAATTTCTTAATAATTTTCTCTGTTTAGGATAATTACAAGCGTTTCTCAACTACCATTTTTCCTTTCCACTTTCACAAAATGTGGTTTGAAGATCGTTCTAATGACCCAACTTCATTTCCAAATTTTTAAACCAGTGGTACTCCTACATGATTTGATTTTAATTTACGTAGAAATGTGAAGCACGGAAAACTTTTACCAGAAATTTTCTACAATAATTCAGAACACATGTTTTGTGAGTTAAAATGTAATTGCTTCGGGTTGGAAATAAATTATAATTAAAAAATTTTTAACAAAAAACTAAAAAACATGCTTTTATAGTGAATTGAAATAAAAAGTAAAAAAAAAAAAAAAATATAATAATAATTCTTAACTCATAAGAATAAAATGATTAATGAGAAAATTATAATGTCATTGGGGTAAAAGTGTGGCTTGCTCTATATCAATTCGGTTACTAATTCCATTCGGAAATGCTGAATTAGTGTAAAAATGCATTACAGCACCCCCTGCTCTCACCACAATAACATTATATAATTTCCTTCTTAATCATTTTATTCTTATATTAAGAATTATTTTTTCTTACTTTTTAGTTTGATTCACAATAAAAGCGTGTTTCTTTTAGTTTTTTTTTAAACTATAATTTTTTTTTTTTTTTAGTTCGATCTACAATAAAAGCCAGTTTTTTTTAGTTTTTAAAACTACCATTTATTCATTGATGGATTTATTCCTGAGTTTGATATTTGGAACCTTAATTACGTGGCTGCTGGAATCAGCCTTGCTCTTCAATGGATAGGAATTAACGGGGCTAAAGTGTATTTGTTCTCTCCGTTTATGGGGCCTCGGATGAGTCCCGTACCGTTATATTTCTAAGATTCCCTCTCTATAGATATAGGTCAAACTAATAAAAGTGTGTTAAAAAGAAACATTAAATGTGTCAATCCTTTTACCACCTTTTAAACGTATTGCTATAATGCTAATTTGTGTCATCACTCCTAAGCGTATTGCTTTATAAAAATATAAAAAAATTTAGCAGTTAGAACATAATTTTTTTTCACATGCACGAGTCTTTTTTTTTTAAAAAAAAATTTCCATTTTTTGAAAAACTAGACAATTGCTTATAAGCGGTAAGCGTAACCGTAAACGGTAAGAAATTCCTGACACACCCACCCTCTCGTTTCTCACATAAAGATCCATTTTGTTTGTTTAATTTGTATGAACCACAAGCATATTCGCTTAACTTAATTTTTTAGTTGCTAAATCTGGAATTAGTCGCCATATCTGGAAATGGTATATGGAATAAGTCGCCAAATCTGGAAGTGATATATAGGATTAGTCGCCATATCTGGAAATGGTATATGAAATAAGTCGCCAAATCTGGAAGTGATATATGGAATTAGTCGCCAAATCTGTAAATCGTTATTCCTGATGATCCTGATCAACACAATGAAACAAAATTATGAAATTATTGTATTGTCATAGGTCCTTGACAAGTGTACAAAATTTCGAATTAATCTGATATTTTTATAAGTAGGGTAAAACTCGAGTTCAAAGATTCCGTTACATACAAGTGAAACTTATAAAAGCATGTTAAAATGTTACAGTGTCAGATAATTGACCTCGCTGTAGAATCTCAGTATTGCAGTTTCTTTCATTAAAAATTGGTAAAGTTTCAGAAAATTTTTGTCAACGCTTCTTGTTATTTTCAGATAACATTCTTTTACTTTTAATAGGACGACCTTTAGTTTTTCTATATGTGACTGTGTGTTATAAGAACCATATTTATTACTTTTATCAACAAATAAAATCTAAAATGATCTTTAGTTTTGAAAAGAACTATTTGTTTTAGTAAAATCATTGAGAAGTTTGAATAATATGAAACAAAAATGCACACACACACACACTCCCAAATCTGAACAAATTCAGTTCAGTTTAATATTTGACCGTTGAGATGTTGGAGACCTGGACAAAGCCTTTTGCTCCGAATGAACAGGAAGAAAATTGGTAAGTTTCGAAATTTGTGGGATGATATTAAAAGTTTTTTGGTCTTTCGAATGTGTGTATGTTTTTTTTTTACTTGCATCGGGTAATTGATGAGTGGAGTCATTCGTTTTGTTGTGAAATAATATTTTTCAAGATTTCTCCTTAGAGCATGTCAGCATAAATGTCTGCTATTCAGCCTCCGAAGCTTTACACTTCAAATACAGTGGAAAATCAGATAGTTTAAATAAAAAACATAAATCATGTAATGCTAACTTTTTAGAGATCACGTCTTATTAATCAAAACTTCTGTAAATCTATTGTTTGTCACTCGAATGTTCCAATCATCAAGATGGGAAATATAATTCAAATTTAATATCCTGCACTTTATCCATGCACCCCCTTCCTTTTTCCTTTTATACCGTCCTTTGGTATAAGATTGGGTGGCCGTGGAAGTCGAGTGGTATAGGTATCGGATCGTGGCTGTCTTTGTCTCGAGCTCAAGCCCAGTACCACTAAAGACCCGCTGTGTAGGGTAGCGATGCACGCTAAATCTGTCCAGTGCTGAAACGTCTTAGCATTGGTGTGGTAGTTAGGAGAGGAAGGTGTCATTTCAGATGTCGTCCACGTCACACTTGACCATTGTTCAAAATTACGTGATCCGTCGCCAAAAGCTCTCGGGTAGTTAAACAATGTGACGATAATATTCACTCTCTCCCCCGGAATTTGGCAAAGTCCTTTGAAAACAAACGCGTTTTTTTTAAATAACTTTCATAAAAATTGGTCCACCCACTAAAACCTTTATGAATAACGTAGATGGTAAAAATCCTCACAAATAGAGGTGCTTGTCTTAACAAAAAAGTTCGGGTTTTCAACCATTTTGGGCCGAACCTTTTCAGTCCCGTGTTTTTTTCGAATTACTTCCTCTGCGAGAATGCCTACTTCCCGGAATTCCGATTTATGGTCAATTAGAGGTCACCGAGCTGGAATTCGAAATCGGATTCGGAAAATTCCCGTAAGTTTTTGAGTCGGGGACCAATTTTCTTCCGTTAGGGCCCCGGTGACCTGGGGGCCTCTTTTACACCAGAACTTAAGAAATCGAATCGTGTACACAACTGAACGGAATCTATATTTCTTTATTTGAACGTGCAAAATTTCGTGTAACCTTCATCTGGATCCTTACAGTTCCAAAGCTACAAAAATGACAACAAATGTATATGAAAGTATGTAGTGTTTGAAATAAAACAAAACTGTTTACAAAATATCAAATGAAAAGTGTAATTTCACTCACATTTTGTTTGTTGAAAAAAATTGACAAACCAAAGCAAATATTTAAAGCACTTTATTCGGATAAAATGCACTTTTATAAGGTTATGTTAAGTTATGTTTGTAGAAAGAGACTTCCGTCGTATTTGTATCGTCCCCTCTCTGTTTCACCTTGTGAGATGCCAATGGTAGCCATGCGCATGTCTGCTATTCTTGATACTAACAATTTTTGGCTCGCAATTTAAGGCGCGCCTGTACCAATCAGTACCAGTATTGAACTTAGTAGCATCCATTTGGAAAGCATTTTAAAGTATTGTGTATTGATGTGCATGTATATTAGGTATGTTAATACAAAATATCTTCTCAAATCATTGTATTCTAATCATAAATATTTTTAATTGTAGCCATGCACTATGTCGGTGGGTAAAAATTTAAAAACAAGGCGTGCAAGTTCCAAACCATAACAAGCTGAATGGTTGGATAAACATGGTGTGATTGAAAGGAATAAAATGGTTATATGTGTAATTTGTAATGCGAAAAAGTGACTTCCCGTACATATAATTTGAAAAGACATTTTGCGTGTGTGAAACGTTGCATTCTAATCTCGGCATGTCAACAGTTGAAGAAAGAAAAACATTTTTTACAAAAGAAAAACAAAAAGAGAGAATTTTTCTCAAGCATTGTTTTAAAAAGTTTTTTGATTTCAAAAAATAATATTACAGTTGCTAGTTTCTAAGTTGTCATTGCACCGCTCGCCACGAGAAACCTCTTTCAGAAAAAAAGCGTTATTAGAATGTAGTCCTATATTGTTTGTTGATTTTAAATAAAAAGACTTAATTGTGAAGCGTATAAATGAGTTACCTATAAGTCGTAATATAATTAAATATTGAGTAATAGAACTAAAAGAAAAATATTCGTAAATACATAACGACTTAAATTATGAAGAAATGTATTCAATTGCTTTAAATGAGAGTAGTGATATAAATGGTTGTTTGCACGCAATTAGCAGTTTTTGCTCGGTATAAGTGTGGAAATATATAATGAAAGAAGAGTTAATAAAACTAATAACATTGAAAGAAGTGAACCGTGCGGTCTTGATATTTTTAAAGAATTTGATATTGCATTTAAAGAAATGGAATTAGTTTCTCTAACAACAGATGGTGCATATAGTATGGTAGGGAGAAACATTGGATTTATTCAGTACCTTAAGCAAAATATTCTACATTATCTGATTGAATTTCATTGTGTAATACACCAGCATGTTTTATAAGAGAAGCATGGTTTAAAAACATTTTCCAGTGTATTATCAGTTGTAAAAAAAATGATCAACTTTATAAACGGCAAGAGCTCTTTATAAACGGTAATTTGCACAATTCTTAGAGGTAACTGAATTGCAATATTCAGGGATTTTGACATACAACAACGTGCGATGGCTTCGTTTCGATCAAGTCCTTAATCGTTTTGTAACATTATTAGAAGAAATTAAGCTCTTTTTAATTAAAAAAAAAACAATAGTTTTAACGAATTACCCAATATACATTGGTTAATGATTAAAGTTTTTCTGCGACATCACTCAGCATTTTAATGAACTGAATATAAAACTTCAAGGGCATGCATGGACTTATTGTTTTAACGATGTTTGAAAATATTAAAATATTTATGACAAAGCTTGGCATCATTAAAAAGGATGATCATTTTTAATGATGAATTTAATGATTTGAAAATAAAAATCACGAAATATTTTCTTTAATTACTAAACATTTTCAAAACAAAATAATTTTTAAAAAGTCTGTTGACATTTAAGAAAAGGCAATTAAAAATATTTAATGATAGTGCAGGAAATAAAACAAGCAATTTTTATAAAATCTTATGATGCCAAATTATTGAAAATTATCATTAAAAAAATCACAGGAAATTGTATGTATATATTGTATCTTGTTTTTGAAATAATATAAATGTCCTATAATATTTATTTAGATGTTAAATTGAAAGATGTAATACGGTATTAATTAAGTTCTGGTTACATTTCAAAAATGCAACTTATTAATGAAATTCAGATAATGAATTCGAATTACTGCTTATTAAAATTCTTCAGACTAGGAATCAGATATTTAACAGTTTAAATTTAATATAAAACTGTACCGCAAGTATAGTATTTTATAAAATTGTGTTATAGTAGTCTACGGTATTAATTTAAAAAAAAACAGGATGACTTTTTTTAAAAAATTAAGAATATTTTTTTTCTGTTAGATATAAACCAAAATAGTGAATTTTTGTACCGATATATGAACTTAATAAAAACATCAATTTTTAGAAGGCCACACATTTATTAACCAGAATTTAGTTTTAAACTGAATTTTGAATGAAAACAATAATCCCAAGTGCTTACGAAATCATTAATCGACTAAAATTCGATGTTCTTATAAACACACACAACACACACACACACACGCATCCTAGAATATACAAATATATATATTCTTATAAAAAAGATTCGCATTAGATTGAAAACCCGGTATATGATAATAAAATAAAAGTAAACACATTTAACTTCTTTGATTTATTAGTTTATTTTGTAAATTTTTTTTTGGAAAAAAGCACTTTCTCTTTAGCCTGTATAACCTTTAACTAATGCACACGTGTAACCATTTCTTTATTTAGCTTTAGAAAGCCTGAAAATTGTAAATTTTTGTCTCATCTTTGAGAAACATTTTAATAACAAATAAATACGTTTTTGATACTTTTGCTTTTCTTACAGTTAGACAACAGATGGTATACGCATCAAAGCTAGTTTTCAAAATAAGTTATTAGAAATACTAATCTGCATTTAAATACTGAAAATCTCCATACTATTTTGTCATTTTTTTTCATCATTTATTATGAAAACAAAAAGGTTTCGAAGACATTAAACGTAATAAAAGATAAAGACTGAAAATGATGGTTAACAATATCTATTTTTAACACGTTCACTTCATTACATACAAGTTTCACTTGTATGTAATGGAATCTTTGAACTTGATTTTTATCCACATTAAAAGGTCAGATCAATTCGAAATTTCGCATAATTGTCAAGGACCAATGACATTACAATAATTTCATAATTTTGTTTTATTGTCCTAATCAGGATCCTTATAATTAAGGATTTGAAGGATTTTGAGATTTGGCGAGTAATTCATTTTATATTGCTTCCAGATTTGACGACTGATTGCATTAACCATTTTCAGATTTGGCGACTAATTCCATATGCCAGTGCTTCTCAAACTTCGACTACTGGCGACCCAATTTTCAATCATAATTTTCATCGCCCCCCAATAATAATGCATTAAGTGCAAAAAGATAACAGGAAATCATACTTTGCAACACCTATTTATTTTATCGTAATATACTATTATTTTTTTGTATTCGTTGTAAAATGATTCAACTTTTTTTGGTAAAAAATTAATGTTCAAGAGCTAGTAAAATTCTGTCAAATCACTCTCAGATAGGAACTAAAATACCTGAATGTTGAAATTCATATAAACTGCTGTTTGTAAAAAGTGCAAAGCCATGAAAGACTATCAGAGTTAAATGAGATTTAATGCACAAACGACTTGTATTGGTACAAACAAATGACAAAATTTTCATAGCAGAAAAACAATATTAAGTGTCCAAAATCAGTATTTGGTGTAGCCAAATACTGCCCTTACGCTGCTATAAGACGTGGCATGGAGTCAAACAGATTTTGAATGTCTGCTTGTGGAATAGAATTCTATACTGCTTATATGCGCAGCAAAAGTTCGTCTATTGAAGCTAAAGGGCTCGGATCACGAGTGAGACACCGACCAATCAAATCCTGCACGTGCTCAATAGGCAACATATCCGGCGAATAAGCAGGCCAAGGAAGAAGTTGCATGTGTTGGGCTGAACAGAAATCTCGAACAGTCTTTGCAACATGTGGGAGTGCATTTTCCTTCTGAAAGATAGCTCCAAGGATGCATCTAAGGAAGGGAACGACTTCGGGCTGTAGCAGTTCACATACATACATGTTGCTATCGAGATTATCTTCAATTTGTTGCAAATTAGATCTTCCATAATACGAAATCTCACCCCAAGGCCAATATGTCATTCGATAAATCACTCTGGAAGGCAGCGTTCACCGGCATAGCGTCTAATACGAATGCGGCCATCATGGTCCCACAAATTGAAGCGGGATTCATCTGAAAAGACAACTTGATGGCAATCAGCGCGCCAAGCTCTGTGCTCATGAGCCCGTTGCAGACGCAGCCGTTGATGGTTTGCTGTGAGGGGGATCCTGTATAAAGGTATCCTTGCACGCAATCCACGGTGCAGCAGACGTCGACGAATTGACGAAGCCAACATTAGTACAACTGTAACATTAGACCAACGTGTTACCAACTGCCTGGAGGAAGCTGTACGGTTATTCACCGCCATGAGGATCAGGTGTTGATCGTCACGTGCTGACGACATCTTCCTTCGTCCATTGCCAGTTTTTCGAGTTTTTCGGTGCTCGTAGGCCCACTGCTTCCAAACTTGCATCACTGTCGAACTCTTCCGCTGCATACGAGATTCATGCATACTGCATGATAGGAAAACCATCCTTCTCCAAGGCCGATACTCTTCCCCTATCCAAACTCCATAAGTTGTTGGAATTTCTCCTTATTTCTTCGTGGAGACATACTTCGGTCTCACTAAACGTTAGCCACTAACAAAAAATCATTAACTATTTTCAACGTCCCACTACAGCCCTCTATTTATACGCTTTCAGCATCAGTTCAGAGGACGCTGCGCCCGCCATGCAGGTTTGGTGGCTCTGAAACCTTACTGTTTTACGTAACTTCCTATAATTGATATTTACTGCAAAGTTCATTTAACTCTGATGATTCCTTCATGGTGTTGCATTTTTTACAAACAGCATAGTATATACAGGGTCTCCTAGCTACTTTGTTACAAACTTCGTTGGGAGGTAGAGTACACCTAGACTATACGGAATTACACATGAATGCAAGGTTTGAAACGCCATCCTGACACGGTAGAGGGCATTGCATGAAAATGAGTGTTTCAAGTATGTTTCAAAACTTTATTTCGTAGTTTTTAGGCATAAAACACAAGGAAAGGTCACAAAATAGGAGAACAAAAGGTGTTTATTTCTAGACGATCTAAAAGTGATACATAAGGTGATTCTTTACACGATCAACAAACTTGCAGGGTAGGTAGGAAGTACAGAGGCGACTCGCGGAATCACATCAGATTATTGTGTCGCAAACGCCGTAGTTGCGAGCTATGGTGCAAAGAAGCAGAGAAAAAGAACAGAAACGGTAACACATTCATGAGGCAGAAAAACTTTATTGAAAGGTTGTGCACTCATGGACCAAAAAAAATTAGTGAACCAAGAGTTAATTGCAGCATCGTAACGAATCTTGGCATGAAGGTACTTGTCGGTAAGATATGCAAAGGATTAGAAATGCAGAGCGTGATTGCGCTTTACGCATAGCCGGTAGAGGGCGTTTAACGTCGTCCTCCGTGGAGCTTAAAATATGTAACCAAAGCTTATTTGAGTGTGCTGAATCGTTTCCAAAGCAAGAGCTGAAGTAGACATGGCATTACGCCGTTTTTATTACTCTTCACAAGAACTTCCAGATATACTTTTGAATTATCATACAGATATACATGGAACACTCAAACTTGAAAGGAAATATGTCCCAAAAGAACTGTAGTCAAAATATTTTTAAAAAGGTGAAATTTGTTCATACCAAAGATGGAGAATATGCATACAGAGTATTTAGCTTTGTAGCTAGCTCATTTTATTGGTTATTCGAATGACCTAGATCCCCCAATTAGTCAGGATTATGAAATACTATTGTGTTTGTAAAAATAAGGAGTTAAGGATTTAATTTTCTATAATAGCACTTACACATACACTTGTCTTAGTGAACATTTTTTCTTGTATATTCAAATTTTATTTATTCCAAGTTTAAGCATTAAATAAAATGATCTTATTTGTACAGTAGTATGATCCTTTAAAATCTTGTACCTGTCCTTCATTCAGCACTAAAATGAACACTGATATATTTTTTTTTAAATAAAAACCTACTCACACTTCTCAAAGTTAAATCCATAAAATTACATGCTTATAACATCAAGAGTTTAAATCAAAATAGATTTCATGTTGCAATAACTGAAAAAAAAGGCTGATTTAAGTAACTTTTATTAATATGAGAAAAGAAAATTGCTTAAAATGTACTTTTTCCAATCAAAATGTGTGTTTGTAATATATATCTCGAGTTCCCTTGAAAAATCATTACCAAATCTCTAACTGATACAAAACTAAATACTCCATCGATCCATCATTTTTAAAATAAACTAGTAATACACACGAATGTCTCCATAAAAAATAGTAATAAATTCCAGAAATTTCTGATTTTAAAATTTTTTTTCAGCAAATCAATGGAAGAGAGGTATAACGGAAAATAAATTTTAAAAGTAGGACACAATAAAACAATAATATAATAAACACAATAAAATGTGCGGTTAAAAAATATTAATCAAGACAAACACACGCACAAAGTGCAAAAACATTTTTGAGTTTATATTCTAAAATAGAGAATTCCTTTAATTTTTCATTCAAAATAGCAAAAAATCAGCTGTATTGTAAAATTTCAAACAAAAAAAAATTTTTATTTTGAAAAGTTTTTCAGTATATATTTTTTTTTATTTGAAAGTGCTTAAGAAAGATAAAACTTAAATACTAACAGCAGTACTTAAGTAGATCAAGTTTTTTAAACAATATTCAGATTAAAATCATGTGTTTTTAAGATGAAAAATCTTATCTTCTCAAATAAAAACTACCAATAAAGCTAAAAAAAAAAAATAAAAATAGTTTATTTATGATGGGGAGAAAAGTAAGAAAAGAGACATCAAATATACAAATATTTTTCCATATCTTACGAATATTATTTCAGAAATTAAAAGTGATTTAATACACATCAAATAACTTTTGGTTCAATATGTCAAACTAAAGTGCATTAAACAAATAAAAAAAATAAGTTAAAGATTATTAGAATTCCAAAAATAATTACGGTTTACAATACTAAACAGTTACCTATCGAATTTCGGAATGGCTTCAGAGAGTTCTAATACCAACCTTAAAAGTTTAAATTAAATAACTATAAACAATAAAAATTAAGCAGATTCCTCGCAAGATATTGATGTCATATTATTTTTTTTCCTTTATGATACTACGGTTAGGAAGTAATATATCTTCCTATTAGAGTTAAAGAGACTAATTTTTAAAATGAATTATTAATCGATTTATTTTAATTGATGTTATTTGCAATGAATTTTTTTCTCTTCTATCAGGTGTTTTTATTTCACTAAATTAAAACTTCTGGGAAAATACAAACATTATCTCCATGTGTGTGCAAACTTTTTTATGTTTACATTTTTTTAACTAAACATTTACTATAAAAAAAGTTATTTTTTTCCACAGTACATTTAATACACGTAACTGATTAAATATGTCGTGCTGCCATCTAGTGAGCAGATATATTACTAACTATAATATTGATGTATAGCCAAATGAGAAGTTTTAAGAGAAAGGTGTTTCCCTCAAGTCAAATTTATTTATAACCTTCGGAGTGACCGAACTTACACAAAAAACGTTAAGAATTTTAAGTTGGTCTTCCAGGTCTCGTTAAACTGAGAAATTCCATAAATATGCAGAACTTATATGAAAAATTTATTTTTCAGAGTGTGCAAGCTCACTTTGTTTCACAATGCTTGTAATTTTAATTTAAAATATTTATTTTGTTTTTATTTATGTAATGAAATCAATTAAAAATAACCAAACCAAAATATAGCGAACAATAATTGTCAAGAATACTTTCGTTTCTATAAATATGTGTAGCTCTAGCCCGGCATACTACTTTTTATATTCTTCTCACAATATGATTAATATAAAAAGAGATAAAACAATTGTTGAATAATTTGATAGTTTTTAGTATTTTTATTTTTTTAAACCTTCTCATGATAGTAATATATCTATAATTATGAACATTTTGATATTAATATTAAATGAATCTGTACACATCGAAATTTTATATCCACGAAAATTTTAAACTATACCAAACATTCAAACAATAAATCAAAATTACACTACTTCTTTTCTTTATGAATCAGTAAATATTTTGTTGACCTAGAGTTTCAAAAAAGTTTTCACATATAAGATTACAAACACTTTGAACTGAGAAATTTTGAGATTATTCTAATATTCATTAAATGAAACTTGGAGTAAATTAATTATACAATAATTTTTTTAAAAAATAGATAAATAAACCAGTGAAATTAGGCTTTCTTGCATAAATTAAGGGAATAGTGCTTATTTAGAACTAATTAATACTTTTACATAGTTAAAGATGTTAAATAAAAAAAAATTTTGATGTGTAGGGTTCCCATTTTGTTAGAATTAGTGGCAACCATATTTATGGTATTTTATGTAAGATAATCTGGCAACACCAGATGCACATACGCTATACCGAAGTGATCGTAATGTACCACAACATAATTTTTCTCTATTATTATAAATGTTAATCCCCTCAATTTTTGTGTTTTGCTCCGTGTCTAAAATTTTATAATACACACAGAGAATATTTTCTTTGATTAATAAAAAATAAAGGCAAACATCCTCTTTTTCTCGTTTTGTTCTACCTCTAAGCAAAACGATCTTAAATCAATACAGCTAAAAATTTTGATTTTTAAAAATTATTGCTAAATGTTAATCGTAGTATACTCGGGGAATACTGATATTGCTCACGACGGAAGCAAGTACCTAAAGTTATATATCCCTTGAAATGGATTCTCCAAACCCTTCTCTTCCTAGCTAGGTTGGCCCCTCAGGGGGCTCACCTTCTTTAGGTGAGTACGGGTTTCACGCTCCCGAGGTGCCCAGGTGATCTTTTCCTTCTTTCTAGGGGTTTACTGTCTTTGGTAAACACGGGCTTCACGAACCCGGGGAACTCTAGTGATCCTTCTCTATTTTCGGCCCTCTTTCTTGCCATTCAAATTTCCCTTTTCTTCTTTTCAAGT
>BMAU01015899.1:0-89011 GCA_019973935.1 Trichonephila clavipes
AGTGTTGTATCGAGCTCCAAGCGTTAGAATAAATCTAATTGTTTGTTTTTAATTGAACTGTACTTCTTTCGAACTCCGTGACAAGTTTGGTGGAAGCGCGGGGGTACAATTACGTCAAACGTGGATAAAATAGTGACAACCTTCGCAGGAGCCTCGGTTAAGAGGATTATCCCCGGAATTCGGACTGTTAAAAGAAAATAGTAGGAAGAGGACAAAAATGCCGACCGAGCAAGAAGCCAAGCCCGCTGTAGTAACACCTTCGTTACAGCAATGGAGGAGCCCATCGACCTTCCGAGGAGCGCCTGGGGAAGACCCTCTCAAATGGCTTAAAAGAGTACGATCGAGTAGCCAACTTTAACAAGTGGGATGACATGATGTGCCTGGCTAACGTTTATTTCTTTCTTGACGGAACTGCGAGACAGTGGTATGTCAACAACGAAGACACTTTAGATTCCTGGGAAGCGTTTAAAAATGGACTAAGTGGACTTTTCGGTGACCGTCAAAAATATACCAGAAGGGCAGAAGAACAACTAAAATGCCGAGCCCACAGCGTTCAGGCGAGAGTACACAGTCCTACATACAAAGTGTATTAGGTTTTTGCCAAGAGGTAAATCCTCTGATGAAAGAAGACGAAAAAGTGTCACACCTAATGAAAGGTGTTGCTGAGGATATTTATCAGGCCCTGTTGACGAGAGAAATCAACGACACAGCAAGTTTTATCAAATGGTGCAACTATATCGAAGATATGAAGCAGAAGAGAGTTGGTCGACCGAGATTTGAAAGGCTTCCAAACGTCGTACCGGTTGCATCCCCTGACGGATGAGACTGATTTGGTCTCTCTTATTCGCACAATCGTACGAGAAGAAGTCCATCGACTAGTTAACCAGACGCAGAATCTTTGGATTCCGATCCCCAATCCTTAGAAGAGATCGTTCAAGACGAAGTTAAAAGGGTTTTGGCCCCAATGTCAACAAAACCTACAGAAACTAGACCACGACCAACATACGCCGCTGTAACCAGGAAATACAGAGCTCCTGTTCAGAAATTCCCACCTGAACCAAGAAAAACAGATGTGTGGAGAACGGCTGACAACAGACCTGTTTGTTTCCACTGCGGACGTCCTGGACATGTAATGCGCTACTGCCGAGAGAGAAAGGCTGTCTTTGACAACTCTCGAAACCGCCGACGGAACTTCGACGACGTTGACACTGAAGAAGAAATACGCCGACCAAACTCTTCTCGCCGTTTTACGCCAAGTCCCACGAGAGGCCGATCCCCAATACGTCGTTACAGATCCCCGTCGCCATATCGCCGATCCAGTCAGTCGCCAGGCCGTAGGAGCGAGGAAAACTAAGGAGAGCGACCTTCCAAGGAGGTGAGGCCGCGTGTACTGGAAATCCTCCGTCGACCGCCAAGATGACTGGTAACCAACTAGACGTAATAATAGATAAGAAGCCGATACGTGCTCTAGTAGATTCTGGGGCATCGTTTTCTGTCATATCCGATAAGTAACGCCGATTTTTAAAGAAAGTTCTGTTTGCTGATGCCAAGAGCGTTATGCTGAAAGTTGCGGAGGGAAATTTGTTCGGCCGATAGGGAAATGTGTTTTACGTGTCCGTATAAACAATCGAGAACTGCCTTTTGAATTCATTGTTTTATCACATTGTAGCCATGACGTCATCCTAGGATGGGACTTTTTAGAGGCGTCTCAAGCCGTTATAGACTGTGGACAAAATGAACTTGTTCTAGAAGACATCTGTCGAGACTCCACAGCGCCTGACGCCTGGAATTTGTATGCCACCAGGGACTATACATTTAAGCCGCCTTCTTGAACTAGAATAACAGTATCAGGATATCAAACCCGAGGAGACATAAATGTAGTTCTAGACGGCAGCAAACATTTGCTCTTCGAGAAAATATTGCTACACCGTCCATGGTATCCACATATCGTAACGGAAAAGTGATGTCTGGGTTACCAACCTGCAGTTCCGAAACCAAATCATCCCTAGAGGAATGTGCATAGGCCAAGCTGAACCACTAAATGAAGGGCATCTATGTTATTTCCGAGACATCGGGTTGCTTGGATGACCAGCAAGAAACTTCGGAGTCACAGATAAATTGTTCGTTAATGATGTCACCCGAGTTAAGTGACGAACAGAGAAACAAGTTATCCGAACTACTCCGGAAATTTTCTGGGCTTTTCACGAAGACCGACAAGTCGACAGCCGCGAAGACGAATGTGAAACACAGGATTTTTACTGGTGATCATGCTCCAATCAACCAACGAGCCTACAGAGACTCGCCGACTGAAAGACGCATCATTCATGAAGAGGTTCAGAAAATATTTGATGAAGGTATCGTCCAACCCTCTGAAAGTCCTTGGTCATCACCCATTGTGCTCGTAAGAAAAAAAGACGGTAGTTGGCGTTTTTGCGTCGATTATCGCAAGCTGAATAGCGTCACGAAAAAGACGTTTATCCTCTGCCTCGTATTGACGATACGCTCGACTGTCTGAAAGGTGCCATGTTCTTTTCTTTCCATGGATCTCCGATCTGGTTATTGGCAAATAGAAATAGACGAAGCGGATCGTGAAAAGACGGCATTTATTACCCCCGAAGGCTTATACGAGTTTAAAAAGTCATGCCTTTTGGTCTCTGTAATGCACCTGCGACCTTCGAGAGAATGATGGACAATTTGCTACGCCATTTTAAATGGACTATGTGTCTTTGTTACCTAGATGACATAATAGTGTTCTCAGAAACTTTTGAAGACCATCTTATACGATTAAGACTTGTTCTAAAATGTCTTCAGGAAGCTGGTCTTAAATTAAATTCAAAGAAGTGTCTTTTTGCTGCCCAAGAAGTAAAGATTCTGGGCCATCTTGTATCTAGTAATGGCGTTCGTCCCGATCCCGACAAAATAAAAGCCGTAAGAAATTTTCCCACTCCAAAGAATATACATGACATACGAAGTTTTCTTGGCCTTTGTTCATACTTTAGAAGATTTATTAAAGGTTTCTGTTATCTCGCCGAACCTTTGCAGTCGTTGCTGAAAAGTGGCGTGGAGTTTCATTGGGGTCCTGAAGAGTTGGAAGCATTTAACAGTCTTAAGAAAGCACTTACTTCGGATCCAGTATTGGGGATGTACGACGAAAGAGCTTCTACAGAAATCCATACTGATGCAAGCGGGTACGGTATCGGAGCTGTCCTAGTACAAATTCAGAATAATGTCGAGAAAGTTATAGCATACGCTTCTAGAACTCTGACAAAAGCCAAAAAATTATTCCACCACAGAAAGGGAATGTCTTGCCATCGTATGGGCTACCAACAAATTTCGGCCGTACATATTCGGAAAACACTTTACTGTTGTAACTGACCATCATTCCTTGTGCTGGCTCATGAATTTAAAGGATCCTTCAGGAAGGCTTGCCAGATGTGCCCTCCGACTTCAAGAGCATGATTTTGACGTAAAATATAAAACCGGTAAGAAGCATAGTGACGCCGACGCTCTTTCGAGAAATCCAGTGGAAGAGGAAACGGAAACATCAGACAAATTTTTAGCAGTCACGACGAGTATGAACCTTGCGATGGAACAGAAAAAAGGATCAAGACCTTGCGAAATTAAAACTTTTGAGCAACTCATCAAAAACGAAGAATTCAGATTTATCGACGGTATCCTTTGCAGGAAGAATTTTGATCCAGATGGAAAGTTGTGGTTGCCAGTCATTCCTAAACATCTACGAGCAGACATACTAAGGCACTTTCATGACGCCCCCACCGCAGGACACCTTGGTTTCGCGAAACTTATGACAGGATACGCAAGAGATTTTACTGGCCGGGAATGTACCGAAATGTCGTTCGGTATGTCATGCATTGTCGGGAGTGCCAAAGGAGAAAAAGTCCGTTCCTCAACGACCACCTGGACGTTTAGTTCCCATCCCTCCAGCTATAGCTCCTTTCCATCGCATTGGAATTTATCTCCTTGGGAGATTTCCAAAGTCTGCTCATGGAAACAAATGGATAATAGTCTGCACGGATTATTCAACACGATATGCAATAACAAAAGACTTGCCGACAGCCGAAGTCGACGAAATAGCGAAGTTCTTACTTGAAGAAATTGTCCTCAGGCATGGAGCTCCTCGAGTAATTATCACAGATCGTTGAGCCGTCTTTCGATCCAGACTTGTTTCCTCTCTCGTCGAGTTGTGTAACATTGATCATCGTTTCACAACGGCGTATCATCCCCAAACAAATGGACTGACGGAGCGCTTCAATAAGACCTTGGCCGACATGTTGTCAATGTATGTGGATGTAGAGCAGAAAAATTGGGATGAAATTCTACCATTTGTAACCTTCGCTTATAATACCGCTAAACAAGAGACCACAGGTTTTACGCCGTTCTATTTACTTCATGGTCGTGAAGCGGAAAACGACACTAGATACAATGCTACCATTCTGTCCTAACGATTTTGATGACAATAACATCACCAAGATAGCAGCCAGAGCCGAAGAATCACGACAGCTAGCCCGAGTGCACACTCTGAGAGCTCAAGACAAAGATCGTCGACGTTACGATTCCAAACACCAAATGGTATCTTACGCTCCCGGAGATCTCGTATGGGTTTATACTCCAGTGAGAAAAGTCGGTCTCTCCGAAAAACTCTTAAGAAGGTATTTCGGACCGTATCAGGTGCTACGCCGTTTATCAGCCGTGACTTACGAAGTACAAGATTTTGATCCTGCTTCACGAAAAAAAAACTAAGAGAAGTTGTCCATGTACTGCGTATGAAACCGTACCATGATCCCGCCGAGCAAATCGAAACCGAGGATATTCCCTCCCAAAGAATCATACAAAGGACCCATCACTCGTTCCAGAATAAAGACCCTTGAACAAAATGACAGCGGGGCGCTGTCTTCTTTTCGAGGGAAGCAATGCCACACGCATAATTTGCTACAGGTCCCGATAGCCGAGTTGGCAGAGCGTTGGACTGAACTTCCTCAGGTCTCGGGTTCGAATCCCGGCCCCGGCAGATTTATCCAAAGACTGGAATTTTGTTTCCGTTTTTAATGTATTGTTTCTCTAGGTTCTAGATGAATCCAGATCATTCTTTAGAGTGCATACTGGTTATTTCTCGAATATTCCGAAGTGTATAAAAGCAGAGTTCATCGCCAGTTGGGCATGTTCTCAGTCCAGTGTTGTATCGAGCTCAAGCGTTAGAATAAATCTAATTGTTTGTTTAATTGAACTGTGTACTTCTTTCGAACTCCGTGACAATATTCCTACGCGGAGTGCGCGAGCATATTGAAAAGTTGAAAATAAAAGATTATTTAAAATATTATTAATTTATTGAAAAGGGAAGCGAAACAAAACACATTTTGACACATTTGCGCTGATATAATATACTTATAGATGTATCAGTACTGCACAATTTAATTTATAATTAATTTATCAATACTAAGTTAAGATCAAGTTTAATAATTACTAGTGACTTTTGCATGGGCTTGTCATACACATTTTTACAAGGTATAGGTATAATACTTACCTTGATAATTTGTCCGGTTATTAAACTAAATATCAAATAGTTATAATTGATAAAATTCTCACTTTCAAACAACTTTCAACTTTTAATAGAGAAAATTTTAAAAAGCCACATACACACACAAACTGTACCCCTTAGTTTCCGAAAATCTAAACTAAGTAATAGAAACAAAATGCTTATCTCTACTCCCTTACCTAAAACCGATCCTTAAATATACCTACACTTTTTGGTGACAAACAGCAAAGACGCATATTAATTATTTAGAAAGTGCTCAAAATTTAATTACGAGGCAAATTCTTAACACTCGTGGGTTTATGAGGAATGTAGGCCTCAGAACCGCGAGTAAAATACCCACTATTAGATAAACGATCAGGAGAAATTCTACCTCAATTTTTTTAATGAAATTGACAACTCTGAGGAAATAAATAGATCACTAGCTTCAAAAATTATACTCTTGATTTTAATTTCCACAGACCCTGATCAAAGAACTTTATCGTACTCTTTTAAAATTTCTAAATATGTTCTCTCTTATTTAAGGTTGTTTTCGCCTTATGTCCAAGGGTGTGAACTTCAAGCGGAACACATTTTCAGACAGAAAAAATACCTCAGTTTTTATATAAATTTGTGACATTGCAACTCATGTATTTGTTTGTAATATAGTGTATTTAAAATTTCAAAATATTTCATAATAATTCGTTTTTTCTTTTAACATGTAAATGAATAGCTCATTTAGCATTACGGTATAGGAGAAAAATGTGATACATATTTTATAAAAGAAAAATATATCAGCTCAGATAAAAATGAGCAGTGTGATAAAATTAGTGATTCTCTACAAAGGAGTGTGGTTAGAATATAATGTTAATGTCCGAGTACTTTTATATATGCAAAAATATTCCTAATTTGGATCCTAATCTTTAAAATTAGCCGAAAACAGTCTTAAATTATTTATCCTTTAATTTTATTTTCCATTTACTACTCAATGATTGGTCTAGCATCTCACATAAACTTAAATGCAAAAATAGCTGATCTCTCTGATCAGCCATTCACAGGAGCTCCACTTGATACCAACTTATTTCAATTTCTTACACAAGTAAATATTTTCTATCTTTAACTCGGATTTCTTTGCTGTATCACCCAGCCTACTCCAATTATAAAAATGTTTTTTAGTTCAGGGTTTTTTCATCAATTTTTATCTTTATTTTATTTTATATCATTTTATATTTTCTTATTAAAGTAATTTTTTTATTAATTAAATTTTTAATATTATTTATGAAAAAAGGGTAATATCAAAGCGTTTTAATGTCCTCTAAAGGTCATGAAAGGAGAAGGTTCGAAAGAACTAAGTGCTCCACCCCACTACAAACTCCTGCTTTAAGGTGTTAAATGTAAACACTTCTTTATTACGTTATAATACATGAAACATTTTATCAATATTTATGATCTCATCTTAAATTTCCCTCTAATTTTTTTCTGATATAAAACTATTGTTATAAAGTCAAAAAGCAGAAATATTAATTGAATAATTCATTAATTCTGTTGAATTGTCACAATAAGTTAAAATTTGTCCTGGCAATAAATTGTCTAGAGCAGTCAAAAGTAATTCAATAAAACTGAAGATTCTCAAAGTAATCTATGGAGATAAAAATAAGAACGATACCCCATCCCAGTTAACGTTCTCCAATCTTAAGGCCACTCTAACACCTGCTGCTGACAAGGACTTAAGAACTGTTCTCTAATTGCTTTAGCGTTTCGTTGGAATGTAATTCTCCCGATTTAGCTTTTTATTTCCAATCTATTTTTTGAAGCCACTTTCTAGATTTTTCCTCACAACTACTTGATTAAGTCCCTGAAAACAATAAATACGGTTTGATTAAGTGTAAGATACAGTATACAATATAAAATGCCATTTGATGATAATCGGCTTAAAAAGACAATTGAGTACCTACATAATTTGTTAACTGTGGGTATTTTATTACTTAGTGATTGTAAACTACTGGTTCAATTACTAGCTAAATTCTTCTTTAATAAAGAGTGTTTTTTTCTAGGTATAGAAGTTTAAGTTGGCATTACTTTCCAAGATGGCGACCGATTTAACAGCTGTCAAGTGATTTATTCTCAGTTTGGTTTGGCAATTCATCAAAACGATCATCAAGCGAGGCGTAGATTCGTCGAATGGGCCCAAAACGAGATTGCCGTTGTTCCCGATTTTGTTTAGCGATGAAGCACACTTCTGGTTGAATGGCTACATCAAAAAACAAAACTGTCGCATTTGAGTGAAGCTAATCCACAAGTGTATGTCGAAACACCGTTACATCCAGAAAAACTGACTGTTTGGTGCGCTTTATGGGCTGGTGGAATCATTGGTCCTTACTTCTTCAAAAACGATGAAGGCCACAACGTTACAGTCAATGGTGATCGGTATAGAGCCATGATTAATAACTTTTTCATTCCTGATTTCAACAATCATGATGTCCAGGAGCTGTGGTTCCAACAAGACGGCGCAACATGTCACACACCTCGTGCCACAATCGATTTATTGAAAGACATGTTTGGTGACCGCCTAATTTCACGTTTTGGACCTGTGAATTGGCCTCCAAGATCTTGTAATTTAACACCGCTAGACTATTTTCTGTGGGGCCATGTAAAGTCATTGGTCTGTGCGGATACACCATAAACGCTTGATCATTTGGAAGACAACATTCGCCGTGTTATTGCCGATATACGGCCACAAATGTTGGAAAAAATCATCGAAAATTGGACGTCCAGATTGGATTACATCCGAGCACGCCATGGTAGTCATATGCCAGAAATAATACTTTAAATGTAATGCCACAAGATTATCTTTAGAATAAAAAAATTAATGTCAATCGAATAATACATCGTTGTTTTATTGCAATTTAAAGTTCTATACCTCTAAAAAAACACCCTTTATAATCAGGGTGTGGAACGGAAGTGTGCGTAAAGCATTAATATTGTAAGATATATTTAAAATTGTTCACTTAGATTAAGGCATATTTTTATTTAAAAATATAACTATTAGAAAACAAAATATAGTAGTTTTTTATTGCAATGCAATTTATTATTTCTACTCCATTCTATTTGAAGGTATTAACAAACATTATTCACTAGAGATAATAGACTGTGAACATCTTTAGAATCAAAAATTATAATTACAAATGAGATGGTTATTTTTTTAAAAAAGTAAATAACTGTTCCTAAAGTGTACTGTTGTAAGTAGCATAAAAAGAGAAATGTAAATTGTTGTTTTGATAATGAGTAAGTTTAGTTTATTTCATAGGATAATATATTTAATATTCTTTGATTATTTTTTTCTTATGGGATAATTAACTGTTATTATATTATTAGGAATTATTTACAAATTAAACTTTTTTTCGTTTTTAACCTGTGGAATTTTTGAATGATTCAAAAAATTATTATTTCAAATTATGGTTTTATGGAGTTAGTTTGAAATTACTTCTGACATATTTTATATTTCAAATTTAAGATATATTTTTTTGTTTAAAAACGAAATATCGTAATATTCTTAGATATAAATTAAATTTTAATTTTCCTAATTTCTCACTACATAATTCTAATTTTAACTCGAGCCCATAATTAGACTTAGAGACTCCATATTTCTTACATGTTTAATTATGAGAAAGTTCTCTGTGTGTGCTTAATGTATTAATTTCTTTCTGTTATTTTAGTTATTGACTAACAACATTTCTTATATACTGATGTTCGTAAATGTCTTCCTTGTTTGTTAAATACTATGGCAAAAAGAGATAGTAATATATTGTGTCATTTTTAAAAATACGAGTGATTCCTTCAATATACATTTAGATTCAATGCATCGGATTTCATTAGAATTTTTTATTAACAATATTATTAATTTGATAATTATTAATTTTATACGTAATATTAATAATCAATGCTTCAAAAGGTAAATAATTTTTAAAAATTCCAGTAAAGGTATTTTTAAAAATAGCATATTGGTAAGATGTTATGTTACACAGTATTTTTTAAAACACCATGCATTTATATGACTATTTTCCCTCTACGATATTAACAAAAGACACTATTATACTTCAAATAAGAGATAAATGACATTATATTTTACAGTTTTTAAATTATCTGTAGTTTTGTTGCTGTTGTTGTTGTTGTTTCTAATGCCACCTGTTTGACGTAGTCAGATCGAGACTCACGAAATTCATCCTGTCAAGGGGCTAGAAGTCTAGAAGTACGCCTTTCGTTGGTTTTGAGCACCATACCGGTGACAGTACGATTTAGTTCGGTGAAATTCCCCGAAGGGACGATAGAGGGCGACACCACCTATCTCCACCTCCACAATTTTTGCAAGGAACTGAAGGGGAGGGAAATATTCTCCAGTCCCCTGCACTCTTGACTCAGTCCACAAGACTTCGGACTCACTGATTTAACGAGCACGTACTCCGTGTGTACTCGGAGGGTATTTGGTGGCATCGGACATCGAACCCAGGCCTTCCGGTCGGGAGTCCGATGCCCTAACCACTAGGCAGCCCATGGTCCCCCCATCTGTAGTTTTATTACTGATAAATACAAATAAATTTTAGTTTTATATAAAAAATTTCATTTACTAATAGTGACTTAATTTTATTCATTTTTAATTTTTTATTCAAATAATGTTAGTTTAATTTTTGGTAGAAGTAACCAAATGCATTATTTGGATGAGGAAGGGGGAGGTAGAGTTACTCGCGTCCGTACAATCTCTAAGCTACACGTGCTCCCTGGGTAGTGCTAATTGAGTAACAACGTCCGTTGGTGCAGGACTTTCGACATGCCCTTTTCTTCTTTCACAGGTTTTAACTTTTCTTTTGTCTACTTTACTGCAAAAACTGGTCTATATTGGGCTGCTCGTAGGGAAATGGCCTATAATACCCATTCCTCGGCTTTTGCTTAGATATACAGGGTGTTCTAAAAATAGCGATCCATTTCCATGAAAATACTAAAACATTAATTTCTTTCACAGGTGTTTGAAGAAATGCTCTATTTACAAGAAAGAATAGTCATTGTTTCCAGGAAACTGGATGGTAAAACATATGAAAAGGTGCCCTTCCGTGTACCTCTGTCACCAACAAGGGCAAATATCAGGCTACATGTGAATGAATTGAGGTGAATCGGTAAAGTGGCACATGAAAAACGTCCTGGATGACCATCAACATCTGAAGATATCGTCAAGAGACTTTACCTGAATTTGGCTGCTGATGGTTGTTTTCCGACAGACAGCTGACGTACCTCTTCATATGTTTTACAACCTAGTTTCCAATAAGGGATGACTATTATTTCTTCTATAAAGAGCATTTCTTCAGAAACCTATGAAAAAATCAACGCATTAGTGTCTTCATGGAAATGGATCGTTATTTTTCGAACACCATGTATAAGTAATACGTGAATACAAATATAACTGTAATGGAAGTAGAAGTATTCTTATATATATGTATTATAATTACGACTAAATTAAATAAAATTCAAAGGTAAATGATTCCCATAGAAAAAGTAACTTTAATTCGTGACAAAACTAATTGCGATTAAATTAATAAAATGCAAAGGGAAGTATAAGTTTATCATATAATTCACTACCAACATAGCTAAGTTATATATAGTTTTAAGTATCCTTACTTAATTTTTTTAATAACGTATTTATTTATTTAACACTATATAAATAAAGGAATTAAATATATAAATGCTAATATAAGATTAAAAACATCCCTTTTCTGCTAAAGAAAAGCTTGCTTTCTATGTATTAGCAAAACAGTTTCATGAATAAAATAAAAGAACCTAGCAAGTAAAAAAGGGGAATAACTTACAAAAAGTACAGTAAAAAGAAATAGTCGCTTCTCATTTTTCATGATTCAACTAATAATGCTGTGCCACGGGCTCTCCAGGAGTTCCAAGGTTATATGATAAGGCCATTATAATGTAGAGAACCACTGGATAACAGGAAGGTTCGAATGTCACATCTACAACAACAAAGTATATGGATAGGTGGACCCAGGAATATGCCGAATAAAAACGAAAATAACCCTTTTACGACGAATATTCCCGGAAATGACAGCCATCAGTCATAGCCTAAAGACGTCAATGGCTACCCAAACATGACTTCGGACTAGTCGAACGACATCAACTGAATGTGGATGGCGAGCGGAAAGAAATAAAAGAAAACAAAGCATTTCGAAAATGAGTTTTCGGATATTTTTGTCGGGAAATGCAACATTTTCAAAATAAAACTTATGACTTCACTGTAGACCTTTTGGATATTAATGTTCCGTTAATTTAACAATATTCTTTATATAGATTCATTGTTTATCGTAACAATCGACTTCACATAAATTTATTTAAATAGATTGAAAACTTGTTAAACTCTACTATTTTTATATTTAGTGAAAATATCTGCTAAACATATATAAATATGCATAACTGGGCTGAATTAATAAGATTATTCAGAGATAATGCAATAGCTACAGATTTGTTCTTAAATATCCTGTTAAATGTATAAACAGCGACATTGTTTCGGAAAATCAAAATAAGGAGTTTCAAAAATGTTTGACTTCTCTTTATGAATTACTCGTAATACTGCAAACTGCCGCCATTGCCATTTTGAAATTATGAAAAGAATTCAACTCTTTCAATTTACACAACGATAAAAATTATATTTACATATATAAATATATAGTATACACTTTTCAAATTAAAAAATAAAAAAAACCCTTCAAATTACGGTCATGAATTACATATAAATACAAACAACGTTAGAAAACCAATTTTATGTTTCTTCAAGTTGACAATTCCATTCTGAGTAAAACTTTCATTTACATACATTAAGCTTTTTATATTTATATATATTATTAAATTTATTTTTCTTAGAGGAACACTAAGTAATGTATACATTTTTAAGCTGTATAACCTTTCTAATTGATTCTTCAGTTCTAAGAATTCAATCAAAATGAATTGAAAATTCATTATGCTATTCATTTACATCTTTTGAAATACTTTTAAAGCAGTTTCCTTTTAAGCTGTACATCTTTTCAGTCAGTACATATTTAACAATCTATGTACATAAAGGACCTATTTACTAATTGCAATCTCCATAACGCATTTAGGTTAAACATTTATCCGTAATGTGAATGGAATGCTGTTTTAAAGTTTAGTTTACTCTTTACGAGCAAATGATAATGTAAAGACTACTGAAAGAATTAAAATAGATGTTTCAAATATTTTATCTTTTTCTATTCTGTTTATCTATATCTTAATTCTGTAATTGTTTCATTTTTTTAAAATCTTTTATACACATATATGTCGTAATTATTTTTGGTAAAACACTCTTGAATTTTAATTTGTATTAAAGAAAATGAATGTTTCTGAATTTGTGTTCTTGTTTGATTTTGATAATTAATGATGAATTTGCAGGGAAAAGTTAATTATTTATATTACACATTGCTCAATTAATATAACCAATACTTAGAATTTCCACACATGTAAAATCCTTTCATTTAAATTATGAGGTTTCGAAGTCAATTACGTTAAAATCGGATTGCATATAATTTATTTAACAGTAATGTATAAATGCTCTTGTATTGAGTAGAATAACATATTATCTAGAGCATTGAATTACCAAATGGTTAATCATAACATTTTCCAATCATGAGATGCACTAAATTCGTAACAGTTATTAAATGAAATTGGAATAATGGAAATATATTGTTATAAAATGCAAAGGCTATTGTAGTAGCTTAGAACATTGATGGGTGTGTTGAAATTATCTTTGCAATTTTTTCAGATCTTTCAGTACTTAATTATATTAAAAATTTATTGTCTCATATATTCCTTAATGGGACACAGTACGATTCAATTGACAAAAATTGGTCAAAAAATCAAATCTAACATTCGAAGCCTAAATTATTCTTTATATACTTTTCTATACCTCACAAAATTTGAAAGCTAAACTTAAAAAACGCAGAACTTTGATATATTTTACGTTCGTTTTCATTCACTTCCCTATGGCAAATCAAAACTTTAAACTTACTTACCTTAGAAAGATAAAATAACTAGTTTCTCTTTATTTAAAATGCTAAGGCTTTTTTTATTGCACCTAATGCTATGAATATTTTTTTTACCTATTCCTAATACTACATTTAATAAAAGCTGGTATGCATTTTTGAATCAAATCAATACTTATGTTTTAAAAAATAATTGAACTCAGATGTTATAAATTTTTTAAGGAATTTTCATTAAGCATTCATAAAAAGAAGTATTGTATGAATATCAATCATGCTTTCTCAAAAGTCATACCAAATTTTGTTATACATAGTTGGACGTAATGGTAAATTAAATTTCGTGCGTGTACGTAAATTTAAGTAGAAGTAGCATTTTAAAATCACTTCACAAATTTAAGTTTTTCCTTAAAAAATTAAATGGCTAGCTTTTTATAAAAGTTTGAGCACAAAATCTGTTTTACATAGAATACACACATTGGAGGTAACCAAACAAATTTTGAAAATCCTTAAAGGAGGAAATTTGGAGTAAATCGTTCCATTTCCCCTTAAATGTTTATTAAAATATTAAAATGTCATTCATATCCTTCAGATTTACGTTATAAATGAGTGTCTCTTTAACTTTTAATATTGGCGACCCATTATTCAATCATAATTTTCATCGCTTCCCCCCCTGCCCCTCCATACAAACAACAATACATTGAATTCCATAATACTATATCCTTAGGATAAAGGTACTATACAACTTTGACCTCTTAAGTGCCACTATAGTATATATACGTCTTGCGCAACCATTGCGTTAAATGCCCCGGGCGTACATATACTTCTTTCTAAAGTATGATATTTCTGTGCACTGCAATTTTTAAAATTATTCGGAAGGTTTTGGAATGCAATAAAAGGACCTTGATAGTGTTTGCGAAGGGTTTACTTATATCAGGAAATTTCTTTATTTATTTCTTTTCTAGGCACCCCCTCTCTAAAACATCACATACGTATACCTACGGGGAGAACGGGTGCATTGGGGATAGAATCGTGTACTTTTTAATCGACAGTTAAGGAATTATTTATAAACCATACAAATTATCAAGATAAGTGTTAATTTTTGTATATAAGTTTAATTATGACAAGCCCATGGGGTCACTTAAACGTTCTTATCTTAGTATTGTCAAATTAATTATAAAATACGTGTGTGTAGTACTGATACATTTATAAGTGTATTATATCAGTGTAAATGCTAATTTCTTTTTTTATTACGCCGGAATGTATTTTGCTCGCTTATTACTTCCAGTAAATTAATAATTTCTTAAAATAATCTTTTGTTTTCGACCTTTCAATAAGCTCGCACCCCCCTCTTAGAGTTATCATGCCCCCCTAGGAAGACATGCCCTACAGTTTGAGAAACACTGTTATAAATGATACATAACAGATAAATAGAAGTAAATGCATTGTTGTTGTCGTGTGTTTTTATACTGGGATACATATGCACAATATGAGTGGAAGAACAGAAACATACAATCGAACAGAAAAATGTATACGATTATTGCAAATAATGATTCAAGCATATGACAGAAGGGGTGTTCTTTTTTCCATTTGAGACTGGAATCCATTGCATGCGAAAGTCCAACTTTTTCCCGAAGAAGATATAACTATGCATTACTCTGGATTCGAATTCGAACTCACTTGGTTACAAGCCGAGTGTCATATACACCATACTGGCTGTGCGGCAAGTAAATGCAGTAAAATTCATTTATAAAAATTGTTTATAATGTATCAAAATAAGAAATAGAACAATTTTAAATTAATATTTAAAAACGATGAAAAAGTTGATCGCGTTTAATACTTCCTCAGTTGAGGATAGTCTAGTGGAATTCAGATTTGTTGAAATCTACGGAAATGAGTCATTTCATATTAACCCTTTCGTGGGCCTTGGAAAGATTACTTCCCATCACGTGAACTTACAATATACACCTGTGGGAAGGGCAAAATCCATTATAATATATTGGTTTTGCAATTATAACGATGGAAAGAGTAATTCATGCTTCAGTTTTTTGCCCTTGCGCAATATCCAGCGATTATGACATATGTAAATCGTGCAAAAAAATATGGTACTAAAGAAGAAATACCTTGAACAAAATCTTTCGCAGCATATAACGATGTCACGGGAGAGGTTTATAACATCGATCAAATAAAATAAATGTACCAAATAAGAAGATCTGTAAAATTCTGGCAATGTATCTTTTACTTTCATATTGATCTTGCCATCATAAATAGTTTCATACTGAGGCAAGTGAGCAAAGAAACAGAAGTTTAGAACAGCTAGCATTCCTTATAGCATTAGCTCGTTAGCTAATAGATCGATATTCTCCAAGAAAAAGGAAAGGAAGTCCTGCTAGCTTCCAAGCAAAGAAGTATGTAATCCCAAATCATGTGCGCTTAGGAAATCATGTGGAAATCATTCACCAAAATGGTTTCCTACTATAGGCGATGTAAGAAATGTAGCAGAAAAGATAAAAAAAAGGACTCGCTACATATGTGCAAGATGTGATGTCCCTTTGTGCATTGCAACATGCTTCTCATCTTTTCATGGGAAATAATCACTTTTAAATTTAATTTTCTTTATGATGGTGAATGGTTCTTTGGGAAATATTCCTCTCACCCTTGAAATTGAAATTTAAACATAAAATTTGTCAAAATAAAATGTATTTCCCTAAATGCCGTTCTTTAATTTTTATTAAAGCAAAAAATTACGAGAAATTTAAAAGATAAATAAATGGTCCACGAAAGGGTTAGGTAAATATGAACCGTATTGCATCCCTGTATGAGAAAAAAATTATGTTGAATAACCGTACGTTACTGAATGCCTTTAAGAAACATAACACAGTACTGTAGATATACGGTTCTTAAACTTAATCAGTCAGCTTATTTCATTGTTACTCACACGCGTCAATATATTTTACCATCTAAAAGCACCAGTATGAAGTCCAGTATTCCTTATGGATAAAATGAGAATTGGTCTTACGAGAAATCTAGAAGTATATACATCTCGAGACCAGTAGTCTATCAAATACCATTTAAAAAGACCAGTATGAAGTAGAAGACCAATTACTTGGTGAGATATCGTGCTTGTTACCGTCCTGAACTTCCTATCATCCAAAGAGATCCAGTCAATTGTATTTACAATTGTATTAATCGTCCTTTAATTGTGCGCTATTTTAGCTGGACCATGGATCTTCAGTTCTTCTTCGTGGATAGCTATAATTTTCGTACAGAGGCTTCAAAGAATTGTTTGACGGTGTATGATTTCCGGATCTAAATATAATAGAAAACTCATGGGACGTTTTAGAAAAACTTCTGACAGCAAGCTGCAAGCCGTCCGTAACACTTTATACGTTGTTACTGGTTTAGTTGTGAGCTACTAAAATAATAGGTTGCAAATATTTTATAATAGCTCGTTCAAAATTTTACATTCAACATGGAAATACGTTATGCATGCGTTATACGTTACTACACTATAGTTTGGGATGTCAATATTCCCTTCAAATAATAGTATTTCTTGTGCATGCCACTTGTCATGTGGCGATTTCTGTCTTTTCTTGAAATGTGCTGGCTAATTTTTCAATAAAATTATTTATTGTGCTTTGGATTTCTTTTTTTTACACAGTTTTGTTGACTTCTCCCATGCTCGTCCATTTTGGGATAATTTGAGCACATCAGTGTTTTACTTTTGTTTTACTAACTTATGTGTTGGTTTATTACATTAAAGTGCTTAAATTTATAATTTTAAATCGAAGATTATGTGATAACAGTATATAGATAATTGATAAATTAATACTTAATTTCTTTAGGTTTTAATGGAAAATTTCAGAAAAAAAACACGAAGAAAAAAGAAAGAAAAATCAAATTCTTGGTTAATAGAACTAATAAATTTTGTAGAAACTATTAGAAAATAAGAAAAAACTGTTAAAATGCGCGTTTCCAATAAATATAAAAACAATAATTTGATAAACAAACTGAAAAGGTTTTAGTTATTAACTAAATAAATAAAGATTAAAATAGGAGAAAAATATACACGCTATTCCTTCAATTAATTATTCGATAGGCCTTAAATGCCCTTTATTAATATTATGAGGAGAATTTGATTGTTTTTCTTTGGTTTAAAATTTCAAAATAATGGCATTATCAACATTTACTATGTTGCATCAGTTTTTATTTTTAAGGTTGAATTCAATGCACAAATTCAACACATCTACGGAAAATGAAATGGAAAAATTGTTAACCGTGAGATTTCACTTAAAAAGGAGGAACATATTTGTAAAATGAATTATAAAAATCATCGGAAAAACTAAGCATTCAATTTGTAGACATTATATAATAACATTTTAAAAAGTCAACTAATTTCAAATCATTTTAAATATAATGTGTTCCATTTTAGAATATATATATATAATAATAAAAGGGCTCGAGTCAACCGCTGACGGAAGACCAAATTATTGCCAACCAATACTAACCCACAGTGTTGCATATTACGACCGAACCACACTTTGGGGAAATAATTTCGCATCATGCTCTGATTCTCTATTAATGCCGGCCCATTACTTCCCGGACGTTTTTTCCCATCCTCTTCTCCTCCCTCCAAGTCCTCCCCTCAATCTAGGATTCGCTTATCGTCTGATGATATGACTTTCTTTCTTTGTTCTCCCGAAATAAAGTCTGAAATTTTACCCAGAACAAGAAAATAGAGAAAAAAAAGGAGAAATGTTCTTTCTTAGACAGTGTGCTCTGATTTCCTTTTATCCTTGATTTATCACATTGTGGGTAAATGTAGAAGTGTGCCAATCATAATGTGATAACGGAGAAGATGCAGGTTGATAAGTATATATATATATACATATATATATGTATAAATATGATTGTGTAGGAAAATTTTGATGGAATTCTGTACATGCAGTTAGTATATCTCATTACATTAAAAGGCAAGGATGGATATTTTTGGAACGATTAGAAGTAAATATAATAGAAAAGAAACAATAGTAAATGATAAAAAATTAGTTCGTACGGTATAACGTTTACAAGTTTAATAAGAGATTAATGCATTAGGGAATATTTATCAATTATTTTGCAGACCTAATTAAAATTTATTGTAATCTCTTCATTATAATTTGTTGGATAACGCAATAAGTCGAGCATGATCTTAATATTTAGTTCGTTTTAACTTTAGAAATGCTTACAGATAAATTATATATATATATATATATATATATATATATATATATATATATATATATATATATATATATATATATATACTAGCTGGTATACCCGTTCTTCGCACGGGTGAACTGAAAAATTAAACAACACAGATTGAAGGAAAAATAAGTTTTTAATGAGTTAATTTTATTTGAATTGAAAATTAAACAGAAAAAGCTTTTTGCATATCTCAGCTAAACAAAAAAAGAAAGAAAAAAACACCTTTGTTAAATTTTAACTATGTAGATCTAATAGCCGATAAAAAGGATTTTTTAAATTTATATTTCCTCGTAACACTCTTGAGGGTCGATTTTTCAAAATACATCCCTAAGCTGATCTCTGCTCAGCAAAAGTAACACATTCTTAAAAGTTTTGCGTAATGAATGCTTAAAGTAGTGTAAATAATTTATATCTGAAAGTGTAATGCATTAATATTACTTTCTGTTGTATTTATTTTATTTTAAAATTGTAATATTCGCAAGCAACGCCGTTTCTTAAATTATAATGGTGATTCAATGAAAAAATAGCGAAATGTTAACGATAGAGTCAAGTTGGCAAATGCCTAGCTACTTTCGTAGCTCGAGCTTTATTAGAGCTTTGTAAGACCCGCCGTGTAGGGGGCGATGCACGTTAATACTTTATCCAACCGCATTATGATTTACTGCAGTTTTTTTCATACAATATTTTTTGGATCACTACATGTACAAATTAAGGGGTATACATAAACAAAATACTCCACTTTGGAAAACTTAATGCGTTAGAGCTAATAAATTAATTAATGATATTCCACTGTAAAATTAATTATGTACACCGTTCACTTAAAATAAGTAGTCAAATCATTTTCCAAGGTCTTCATTAACAGACAAAACCATAAGATACTTAAATTTTGACATTAACTATGTTTTGCGACAAAAATAATAATCTTTGCAATCCGCTGAAAACGCAATATCTGCTACAAAACGGTTCTCCTTCCCCACTAAAATACTCATCATAGAACCCGTGCTGCCATATATCTTGGAAGAGTGGATTTCAAAGAATATTACAGCTAAGTATTGGTAGCATATTCCTGCTAAGTTGGTGTGGTGTGTTAGTTAGGAGAAGGGGGTGCCAGCTCAAGTGTCGTTCCCGTCACTTGACAATTGTTCAAAATTACGTGGTCCGTCTCCAAAAGCCCTTGTGTAGCTGAACAGTGCGACGTAAATATTCACTCACTAACTGCAAAAAATACAGTGCAGTGGTTATAATTAGTTTTATACAAATGCAATATCTAAAAAAATGCAATAAATAAAATTATATAATGCAATATCTGCATATTCAATTAAAATTACAGCGTTATAATTAACTACTAACCACAAAAAAATTATGAAAGTTTGTCCAAATGATGTAGTGTGAAAGTGAACGTTTATTTACTTTATGTACCAGAAGCGATAAAAGTAGTTATTTTGAAAAGAAATCAACTTCTTCCTACCAAATGTACATAATAAAATCATAAAAAAACATTAAAATAAAGAGAGATTTATAACAACCTTTCCCTTCAAAACTTAGTTTTATTCTGAAATAAAAAATAGGCATTATTCTGATCACAGGAATTAATTAGAAGCGAGCCCCTTGCGTAGCCAAAACAAAAAGAGTTTTTCAGAAACAAAAGATAGATATATGCTGACGTGGGCTTTTTTGCTTGCAGATGGCAGAAATGTTTCCTTCTTACTTGACAAATATCACTATATTTTGGACACTTTTTGCAAATTTTTATAAATTATAGCCTATGGTATAAATTATAGCCTATGTGTTTTTCTGATGTATAAGCTATATTACTGCAAAGTTTCATTAAAATCGATTCAGTTGTTTTTGCGTGAAAGACCCACAAAGATTTTCACAAACTTTCACGTTTATAATATATATTAGAAATATATATATATATATGTAGGATTTTCCCTTTGAAACATTTTATTAAAAGGTTGAGTCATATCCTTTTCAGAGTACCATAAATCTCAATTTTATATATTACTGCGTTCCGAAGCAGCGCCATCTAGTGAGCTTTCGTTGCTCCGGCTTGAATAATTTTTCGGCAGAGGCCTACTAACCACTGCTTGTTCAACACGTCACGTCTTTAGCGCATTTTCGCGCCCTGCGCGGCACCACCAGTCCTAACATCCAAGAATGAGAAAGGTTTATTTCCCCGTCTTCTAAAGGTGGGGTATAACTCAACTTTTAATTTAATTTAATTTTAATGTCTTTTAATTTGTAAATATCCCTTTTGTAAATATTTCCCTTTAACTTTAAATAAATTTTTTTTACTTAAATGAAGTATCTGTGTTTAAATGACTTTGATTCAATTAATTCATCACTCACCCTTAAATACTTACCCCTAGACAAACCACCTCGCCAATCTAAAATCCCGCCTTCTGAAGAGTCTGATTTTTATTCGAAGATTTATTCGGACTCCCATATATATATATATATATATATATATATATATATATATATATATATATATATGAGCACAAATCACACACACGTATGTAGTTTTTTAAATGTGCCGACAAATGTGGGTTTTTAGGAAATTCTGCTAATTTACGCAATGTAAAAGATTTTTCAGAACAATTTCTTAGAATATTGTATGTATGTTTTATTAAAATTTATGCGTGTTTATAAGAGTAAGAGCTTTTATGATTCATGTGGATATATCACTTGTGCCATGTTATTTTTTTATGAAATTTCATTCTCCGTGGTGAAAATTATTCGGTAATACTTAAGGTATCCGGCTACGTTCCGAACCATGATTTTAAAAAAGCACATAAATGGATATTTTTCATAATATTTAGTGTCACTTAGATTAGAATACATGTATAAAGTTGTTTTAAGACATTATGGCAACAAAAATTATTTAAACACAATATTTTGACAAAAAAAGAGCTTAACATAACCTTTTTTCCAAAACGTTCTCCTTTTACAAGAAACTCTTCTTTAATAATAATTTTTTGTTTAGATAAAATAAAGACTTCTCCATAGAGTCTCGACTAAGATTTTTGAAAAATTCACATTATTTTCAGAGTTATCACCAATTGAAATAATTATCGGCTTTTTTTTCTTAAAACTTCTCTCCTCTGTTGTAGTAAAATATGGATAAATCCACTTCTAAGGTATATGTTTCTAAAATTCTAGTTGAACCTCTGTACAGAGGTCTGAGCTATATACAGGCAAAATATTATTATAATAGAAGCATTTTTCATAAAAGGAGAATGTTTTGAAAATTGTTTCATTCCAAGTCCTTCGGATTTGTAGCAATGATATAGCCCAAGGAAAAGAATCATGTTTCGCAAAAACGTACATATACATCCAGGGAACTAAATACATCGAGTGAGCGAAGATATATATGACAGTGACAGTTAAAAAGTTAATCGGAACGTGGTAGTCAAATGGTTTAGGTCAGGAAATCGTGGCATGCTAAGGATACGAGTTGTGGTGTCACTGAAAACCTACCGAGTAAAGGAGTCTGATGCACTTTAAATTTGCCAAGTCCAAGTACCTCCCTTAGAGTAGTATGGTAGTTTGGAGAGAGGGTTGCCAGCTCATGTTTTGATGGAGGTTCAAAATTACAAGATTCGTTACCAATCGCCCTTGTGTTACTTTATAGTGAGATTCCCTCACTAAATCATATTTAGATATAATTATTAACCCTCTCATTGTTTTATCAAAGTAGGCTCAAAAATTGCGTATGATGTATTGCTTTATTACGTATTTCAAATATGCATATTAAATCTACAATTTAGAGTTAAAAAATATAGCAGATTTTTGTAAAAGAGCTTTTATTTTCAAATATATAATTAGATCATAAAAATATTAACAGAATATAATGTAAATGAAAACATAAACAAATGCAGCACGGGTTACACAGCTAAATAGTCGGAAAAAATGCATACCCGTGGAAATTGCGAGTTGCGCAAGTTTTGAAATATCTACGTTGTACCGTGGAAATAGTGGAATGGGCAGCGAGAGGGTTAAGTTAATAAGAATAATTATCAAGCTACACGTATATAATTGATATGTGACACGTATGTCATTAAAATTTTTAATTTCCCAGATATTAGACATTTTACAAATGAAGTAAATTACATTCAAACTAATTATATTAGATGATTTTATCTGCTTTATTGCCCAAACTCAGATTATGTTCTTTCTACGTACATTTTGCTTAGTGGTCAGAACAATAATTTTAGAAAACAATATTGTTGAATATAAAAGAATATATTTCTTAAGTGAGATTTATTAATAAAATTTTATTTAAAAATAGATAATTTTAAATTAATTTTCGCTCTTAGCAAAGATTTTCCGCATAAAAATTCTAAAAATAATATTTGATAATTGTCAATTAAGTACTTTATAGACTTTTATCTCAAAAAATAGCTTTAAACTTATGAATTATTTAATTTTAAAATTAATTAAAATTGTATTTTTTATTTCAATTTTCATTTTATTTTACTATTAGAAAAATATTGTTAAGAGGCACAATACAGAAAAATTGACAAAAATATGTCAAAAAATCAAATCTAATTTTCTGAGTCTAAATTGTCCTTAATAAACTTTTTTATAATCTCACAAAATTTGAAGGCGCATACTTTAAACAACGTAGAGTAGCGATTACTTTCATGTTCGTTTTTATTCACATCTCGGTGACAAATTAAAACTTTAAACTTACCGCAGAAAAATAAAGCAACTAGTTTGTCGTTATTCAAAATCCTGTGAACTTTTTCTGTTTTGCCAAATGCCATAATATTTTTTTTCTAACTCTTGATAATAATACTTGCAACAAACGTTGGTAAGCATGTTTGAATCAAATCAATGCTTATTTTTTAAATAAAGGAATTTAGAATTTATGTATATTTTTTGAGGAATTTTCCATAAGAAATTCATAGAAAGAAGTATTATTTCAGTACCAATCATGTTGTCTCAAAACCCATACCATCTTTTGTTATACATAGTTTGACGTACCTATAAATCAAATTTCATGTGTCTACGACAACTTTTGTATAAATCTTAGCATTTTAAAATATGTTCATAAATTTTCAGTTTTTTCTTTTAAAATTACATGGTTTGCTTTTAATGAAATTTTGAGCACAAAATCTGTTTTACGCTTCCATACGCAAATAGAACAGCAAAAAAACTTTTTTCTAAATCATTAAATTAAAAAAAAAATATTCAAAACCATAGCATGTTCCCCTTAAATTTGAAGTAATTTTGTATGAGTGTCATTCTGAATTAATAATAGTGCCACTATTCTAAGAATATATGGATATTTCATTACGAAATATAATTACACATTAACTCTAAAACACTCTCAAGCCACACTATTAACTAAGGATTTATTACACATTAGTTTCCTACAACTTAAGTGAAAAGCATTAATAGTCATTTCCACTACCTTAAAAGATTAAGACCGAAATACAAATAATTACCTTTCATTTTCTACCATTTTTCCGAGTGCAATTAAGAAGAATTAGCTGAGTGCATTGTACAATGGATTAAGTTAACTGCACTCTCTGCTGAAATATTTAAAACGCCACAATGAACACGCTGCATTAAATCGGAAGAGGAATGAATTCTACCATCTGCAAACCAATTCCAGCAAAATGTTGTTCGGGTGTGAATCAGTGCACTTGTTGGCATATCTGGATACTGGGAACTTAAGGTTAAATGAGGCGATATAATCCTTTAGGAAAGTTCCATACGCACAGGAAACAGACAACTACATTTCGCTCGGCTTTGATACTGTTGCTTTGTTAAACCAGGAAGACAGGAATGAGGGCCATAAATCTGCACATTACAAGGCCATTTGAAACTAAAGTAGACTTAACGCAAGTGCTGCAGAAAAAGCTACTAAATTTAAGGAGACATGTAATTCTTCGGACGATGTAAAAATATAAATTTGTTGGATACTTGAAGACATTTTGAGAAATTGAATGTGATTTAGAGGTGGCTGTAAGGCTTGTGGAACGTGATTTAGAAAATAGTGTGGTCTTAAAAAGAAATGTTTACTGTCTAATAATATCGAATTTAAAGGATGTATAAAAAGGAAAGGGACGGTATTTTAAAAGTAGTTTTATAAAAGGATGACTTGTTTTGAAATTTTATGAAAACTCTGAAGTAAATCATTTAATTCGTATTAAGATGCCCTTAAATAGCGTCATATTTTATGTATATATAAACCAGTATTATGTTTAAAAAGTAATGCTTACTTTAAAAAAAATCTAAGCACTTTCCCGTATTTTTTCCCTTTTAATACTTTCAAATTTGATGCAAAAGAAAGTAATAGATACTCTTAAATTTGTAAGGAGATTAATCAGGAAAAAAGATATACATTGAAAAAAAACGCATTATAGTACAGTAATTCAGTATGTAATTACGCAAATTGAGATATGATGATGGTGGAATTATTATATGAAGTATGTGGTCTTACTATTTTACTTTTTAATGTAAGTTCTGAAAATTTCTTTCTCATAGAATGATGTTCATATTAAGTTATTATAAAAAGTATTTTTATGAAATGTTTTACAAACCAGGCTTATTTTAAATTTTGTTTTCTTAGGAAATAATACATTAATCAATTATATATATATATATATATATATATATATATATATATATATACTTTAAAGTTATTAGTTTTGATGTAAGGAAATCATTTTTTATATTTTTATGGAGTAAATTATTATGTAAATAATATGGTTATTTATTAATATGTTATGTACATTAAAAATGACGGTACTTATTTAAAAATTTAAACTCCCTTCTTAAAATGCTTTAAAGTATATCATTTATGAAAGTATATAATTTATTATTTAAATTATATCATTTATTTTTAATTGTTTATTATTTCCTTTTCTTTCATGACATAATTTTTCTATATTAGAAATGATCACTCAGTGGAGGGTTGGTTATGTTCACGAACTCACGGCCAGTATTGTTTCTGTTCAGTCGAGGTTTTGAGTTCTGTTTCCTCTAAAGACATTTCTTTTAGAAGGATTGATGTACGCTGAATTCGTAGATGTTGAAATCATTTTGAATGGTTTGGTTCAGCTGTGCATGTCCCTTGACCATAGTTCAAAATTACGATTTCCAATTCCAATTACTCTCGTGTTAGTTATGAGTACGAATGCCATAAGCAATCAATTTGTATCGAAATATTATTTAGAACTATATAATTAGCTTCAGCATTTTCAAAAGTTGAACAATCGGAGAACATTTACTGAATTGTATGAGGCAAGTTCAAATATTGCTAATGGTTGCTATAGAAGTGAAATGTTCAGGGATTAGAAATATATATATACATATATATATATATTACCATTAAAATGCATAATTCAGTTATTTCATAAAACTAACTGGATATTTCATAAAATAACTAGGCAAGTCAGTTAAAGTATATAATAGATGAACAATTCTACACTTTGCCTAGTTATTCTATGAAATATCTATTGATGGAGAGTTAAAGAGAGTGAAAAATAAACAATTTAAAAGTTATTTTATAAACTAATTGATTATAAATAGATAAATCTTTCGAAAAATATATATTATCCATATTACGGATGAATAATTGATAAATAATAAGCAGATAATGTAATTTATTAATGCTCATATTGTTAATATTACTGAAACAGAAAGGGGAGGGAAAGAAAATGTTGTAGACATAAAATATATAATTAAAAAATACATGCTGGGAAGAAAGACTGTTGCTTCATGAGAATATCATATGTAAAGTTTATCAAGCATAACATTTTAAATAAAATATTACTTTAAATTTTATGAAATACCTTTATTTTACTTTTCATTATTTATTGCATATTATTTTTGAAACTAGTACACTTTTTACTATTTCACATTTTTTTACACGAGCCAACAGTTATAAGTGGTTCAAAAATGACTAAAAGCAGCTATAACCGGTTAAAAGAACTTTCGAGTGGTGTATTTCATACTTTAACGATCAAGTTATCGTTATTCTATAGAATACCTAGTTAAATTGTAGAATTAAATAATTGTGTATACTTTAACTGACGTATCAGTTACTTCATGAAATATCTGGTTGTTCTTTAAAATAATAAAGAACTTAACACTTTAACGGTAACATATATGTATATGCACAGATATTTTACATAAGTAAAGGCGTTAATTTATAATTCTCATAAAACAAATTGTTTTACTAAGAAAAACTTATCTAAGTAGTTTAAAAGTAATAAATGACTCTTTTTTCAGGCTTTTGGGTGAACGAAATCCTTCTCTCATTAAAACCATTTTTAGAAAAATTAAGAAAAAGCGAGTAACTCACAACAATTTATGAAATATCCTTTTTTCTTGTGTAGACATTAAGAAATGATAAAGAGCATTCACCGAAGCTTGAAAAAAAATGTTTTTCATCAAAGTTTTGGGTTCACGGAGTATTTTTACTAAATGCCACCATTATTTACTTTCGCTAATGTGGCAACACACGCACGTAAACAATTTTCTCTTTGAGCAGAGCTGAGTTGAGTAGTATTGCGTATGCTAAAAAACTCCTTTTTTTTTCACGGGAAGCAGAATCCGAAACAATTACGAGGAATCTAGTTGGTTGGCCAAAGAGAAAAGAGAAAACATTCTTACTTTTAAGTTTTTCCTTTTTCTTACCCATTCTATTTCCTCCGTATCTGCTTCAATTTGCTTTTTGCAGTAAAGAACCCTTTTTTTGCTTTTATTCCTTTTTCTTGCCTACCGATTTATTTTGTTCTTCACTTTCAGATGTTTAGGCTTAGGAGATACTTCTACTGTAGGGAAGAGATTACTCTGTGCAGAAGAAATAAAACGGCTTTAAAGAAAAACTAATTTAGGAACCTCCTTTGGGTAAAGGATAAAGCAAAATTAAGAGCATCTATGAGTGCTTTTGTAGACAATGAAATGCAGTGCTAAATTTTTAAAACCATCAATGGAGTAGGGTTCATACGTTTGCTTATTATACATATGCATATTTATATTTCTCCCCTTCCTTTGCTCTTAAATAAATAGTTTTAACTTAGTTGCTACTCCAGATTTTTATTTATACTATGAGTAAATTAAAGCCAGTAAGTTTATATCCATTAACTTGTTCCAGATGTGCTAAACGTCGTCGTTTTTAACAAAACCATTGGCACATTCATAAAAGTTATTTTGCATTATATACGTCATTTCCTTTCTTTACAAATTAGAAACATATTTTTTGGGAAGTATCATACTTGTTTTAGTTCTACTGAAATACTAAAATTGAATCAACTGCGCATTGAGCAAATGTATATCTTTCACATTAGAAAAATGTTGGTTGTTTAAAAACTTAAATTGAATGGAAAATTTTGTAGATGTCATTACATCAGATTACTTTGTGATTTTTCCATGTTCTTAAACGCCTAATTGTTTCCTTAATGATGAAAGAAAATTTATAATTTAAATTGCTACATATATTCTGTTAGAAGAAACATAATAAAAGTAGTAAACCTTATGATTGAGAAATAATGTTCTTTGTGCACTAAATATTGATTTTAGACAAAATATAAACGCATAATGAAAAAGGAAAATAAACTCAAATTGCATTTTGCTTAGTTCAAAATATATATGACTTTTACCAATCATTTTTAAATCAACTTTATTGCTAAAATTCTTGAAATTTGCTTCTTTGACTTTGATGATTATTAGAAGGTTTGAAGTTTTGAATGTAACGCAAATGAAAAACATCTTGTAGAGAAACTGATTATCTAATTAGATTTTGCTTGCATTTAAAAAAGAATATATGAGAATTTGCATGCAATCTGAATAATAGATGAGAATTTTTAAACTTTTTCTCAGTTCAGTACTAAGAAAGAACAACATAACCTGCATTTTTATCATTTTCTTTTTAAACTCATATGCTTTTTCAAAATATTTATTTCATTGGTAGTTACTCATACTCAGAGTATACATGTTTAAAAAACTGAAAGTCATGTAACGAATATTGTGTTTAGTACAGTTGAAGCATACATTTCTTACAGCAAGAAACCCCTCATAAACCAGTATGAAGATAAAAATATCATACAATTTTTAACTATTGATAAATATCCTAACTTAATGATAAAATCTCTGAATCTGAATCAAGTACTTACGCATTTCATCTTGAAAAAAAACTTAATTTTGCTGAATTACATTTTATTAAAAAGTTATTTAATAAATTTGACTGCATTTCTTCTTACATGTCTTGGAATATAACACCTAACTTATAATTAAGTTAAATTTCGGAGTACTTTTGAAACAAATTATTAAAAAAAAAAGGAATTTAAGTTACGTTTTTCAAAATTTTCTTTTACTTGGTTTGCTCAAAAGATTTATTTTTTGTATTATTTTAATGGCACGCAATCATGTTAAAAAGTGATTTTGGTCTGAAATAACTTTTTCTTTAATATTTAGTTTTTATTTGAATTTTATTTTTTTTTCTGCAGTCAAAGCAGATTTCTTTTTGTCAGCTGCTTTTTAATCAAAAATAGCAATTATTTGAAGGAAACACTCGATTTTCTTTGATCTCTCTTTCTACCTAAAAAAATAAGAAATTCAACTTTTTTTTTACTCTCTATTTACTAAAGTAAAAATTTATCCATGATTTTAATACAACAGGAGAGTTTAAAAAACTAAATAATTATAAAATATAATTTTCACAAATCTTTTACATTTCTCTCTCTCGGCAAACAGAACTCCTATTGAATCAAGGGTTTGTATTTTAAATTCTAAATAAAATAATTTAATTTAATTTTAAGAAAATTAAACTTATTTTTTTTGTTGATAAAACTGATTCTTTTGTTAAAATCCTGTTTGTTAAAAGCTACGGAATGTAATTAAAGAAATATAACATTCATGAATGAAAAATGATTTTGTAAGGAATAGGAAAAAATTTCCATAAAGTGTAAAGTAAGATAATTTTATGTAATGAAACATAAAAGAGAATTTTTTTAAATAAGTAAATATACTTTTTAAGAGTAAGTTCGTGAATATTAGCGTCGCACTCTTCAGCTACTCGAGAGCTTTTGATGACGGACCACGTAATTTTGATTTATGATCAAGTGACGAGGACAACACCTGAGCTGGCATTTTCCTCTCCTAACCACCACACTAAAGAGAGGACGTTTGAGCTCTCGAAAGATTTAAGATGCATCACTCCCCTACACGGCGGGTCTTCAGCGGTACTCGGCACAAACTCAAGACACGACGGCTACAAGTCCATAACCTCTACCACTAGGCTACCATGACCACTAACTTTTCTCTTTTTTTTTTCAGAAAAACTTTTTATAAAGTCTTATCATAAAGTCCTTCAAAATTGAAAAGTACAAAACAAACACCTTTCATAAAATCTGAGGAGAAAAAAATATTTGAAGATCTTGGCTTTTGCTTTTGTTGTATAACTTGGTTTTACACACACACACACACACACACACACACACACACACACACACACACACACACACACACACACACACACACACACACACACACACACACACACACACACACACACACACACACACACACACACACACACACACACACACACACACAAACACACAATTATATATATATATATATATAGATAGATAGATAGATAGATAGATAGATAGATAGATAGATATATTTCTGTAATACAAAATAACATGCCACTTTATATTATTTTTTAGCTTTAGAGCACACACAGTTGTTGATTTCCTTTCCAATAACAAAGGTAAATTACCAACGTGTAGAGAAAATGATGCTAGTTAAATTTGACAAGAGTCAATGTCCTTGCAGTAGAAGTTTGGAGTGAGAAGTTTCCAGCTCATACCTCATTCTTGCTGGGTTATTTACCTTAACTGCAGAGGCTATATGACATTGCCCTGCATATTCATTCCTAGATTTTTCAATAGTTGTTGATGTAAGAGTGTCCAATTTTTTAATTCATTATAATTCTAGTTCTTGTCAGATATTCTGGGGATAAATATTTGCCGAAAGACGTCTCCCCAAATCATCACCCACTTTTTCAGTAGACTTTAAATCAAGGAAGTATGTTTTCTAATCTATTTAAACAATATCTTCAATTCCTAGTAGCTCTTTAAAGGCAATCCCTGATGTATCCTTATGTTAGAATTTCTTAAAGTGTGCACGTATAACATCTTGGAACAAGTGCACTTGTGGAACGATTTTTTTTGACGTAATCATTCTTCGTAATAATGCCTTTTTGAAAAATTGAAGATCTGTCACCTCCTCAGACCAGCAAGCTAACACACACACACACAGTAGTATAATGATCTCTTAAATTGATGCTAGTTTGAAAAACCTGGGTCCTTATATTTTTCCATATCAAATAACATTGGGAATTGCTTTTAGAAATGAAACGACCCCCGTCAGCAAAGAGAATGTTATTCCAATGATGAGATTTTCAGTGTTTCTGTCTTTAAACCAGTCTAAAAGGTAACATCAACGGATAGCTGTCAATGAGATCTAGAATTCAGAATAGTAGATGAATATACTAAATTTATGAAGTTATCTGGTCAAAATAAGCCATGATTGGTTTTTATATTAATTTATACTAGCAAAAATATTAGATTAAGATCATTTGCTAGGTAATTTAAGTACATTAGATCAGATAAATATGTTTTTATCTTATGAACAATGTTCATGTATTTTTTATGTTTAATATTAATGATGCATTTTCACTTCTTTGTAACATATAGATTGGTTTAAATGTTTTTTTTTTTTGAATTCTTGGGATTGGAGTACTTTAGTTCAAAGTCTAAGTCAAAATTTAGCTATGCAATGAAAGTCTAAATTTAGCTATGCAATGAAAGGTAATAAATTACAAACCTCACTTTCGAATTCCTGAAGTATTATCTTTTAAGGAGGAATTTAATATTAAATCTTCTGTTTCCTGAACATCATTGTTTGAATTTATTGTTTAAAAATGTATAAATGTTTGAATTCTCGTGAATAATAATTTTTAAAAAAAGATTGATAAAAAAATATCGTATATCAAATCTTATGAAATATATAATAAAATATACTAAACAACTAAACATTAGAAAGCGAAGAATTCATAAAATAAATTTCTATGAACTTTTCGGTCGAATTTTAGGAATTTGGAAAAACAGGGACTCCATTCAAGGCATTTCAAAATTTAATATTTATCTAGTCAACCTCAAATAAAGAAATTTGATTTAGTTTATCTTTCATGCTGCGAAAATAAATAAATTAAGGATGAAACTTTAAAAAAAATGCAACAAAACGAACCCTATCACAAAAGAAAACACATTTATAGTTTCCAACCATTTCGAATAAGAATAGAAGGAATGAAAGAATATGTTCTTAGTTTCTTTGTAAAGACTTTAGATTCTACTTCTCTTTCTATTGTATGTGAGAGCTCTGTCCAGAGAATTCCAAAGTTGAAGCTGTAGTTATTTTCTTTCTCTGCCCTCACTACTTGAAACCAAGTTCCTATTGGTTGAAATTGAATACTGCTTTTGGCGTGTATCCCTACTTTTATTGTTCTTCTATTTTAAGTCAGAAAGCACCAGAAGGCAGAATCAGGCGGCATTTCAATAGGACATGCTGCATTTTTTCTTGGAAACAATATTGGCAATAGATAAAACGAAATTCAGATTTCAATAAGTAAAAATTGATCCAAAGAATCACCAGAAGCATAATACATGCCTTTATCGGATGATATATATATTACAGTTTAATCAAATGGTATATAGAAATGATAATATATAATTCACATTAGTCTGTATTACGGGAGCTCAAAACAGAGACATTGAAATAAATTTGGATGTACATAACATCTTATCATACTTGTGTGTAAAAACATTAACGATAAGTTCCAATAAATTTGTCTGTAACATAATTTTGAATTGATCCATTAATGGAGGTTAGTTAAAAGTTAAATTTTATTAAATGATCTTATAACAACTTTAAGCCCTCTTATGCACTAAAACAAAAAGATTTAAAATAGTTGGGATTGATGAAGCTCAGTGACAAAGAATGACACGCACACGCACGCACACATATATATGGTCGAGTTTTCCAATTGTAAAACATTGAGAAATATACAGGGTGTATGAAAAGTATGGCTACAATTTCAAAAATACATAAGAAATAAACAAAGATTTTCGCTTACGGCTTCATTTGCTCCGTAAAAGAAATAATAAATTATCTGTTTAATGAAATTAAAACAAGATGGTACACATGTCCCCGTTTTGCAACATTCTCGTTCCAAAATGGATTCACAACAAGGACAAGCACAAATTGCAGCATGGTTTATCGAAATCAAATTCGCAGTACTCGTGCAGCCTAAATTTGGGTCTACCTGTGAACAAAATACACTTTCAGGACTTACAATTTATAAATGGCCTGAAATATTTATGAAGCGAAGTAGTGTATTATGTGTGTGTGTGTGAAAAACAAAGTCTGGCAAATTTTGCAATTTTCGCTTTTCCGCTATTTCAAATTTTCTCTAGTTACATTCTGCTAATTAAATTCAAAGAGATTTACTAGTAGTCTTTTGAATTTAACTGCACATCAGTTTCCCACAAATTATGGAATTTGGTTGAAAGTTGAAAAATGAAGATATTCCAATGTATAACTGAAGCTCTAAAACAAAATTAAGTATGAATTACTTGTATTTTTCATTGTGAATTTATATATTTTTTTTCCATGAAAGGTAAACTGTAAATACTTTGTTTAAAAATAATTAGCTCAAATCGAAAATTGGTACATTAATAATAAATTGGGATAAGGGTTTTCTTTTAAGCAATGGAATGTGCAAAATAAAGATTGTTCTTATGAAATTAGTTTGAGGTAATTCATTATATAAATTATAGAGCATTTTTTGAAAATTTGGTTTAATGCGAGTGAATTGTAAAATTATTTCTGACTGTAATGGATAAGTAAATGAACATTGGATTGACAAATAATAAAGCATAAATGGTTTTTTTCTTCATTTTCCCTAATGTCTTTAAGTAACAAATACTTCTAATTATGTAAAAGCGATTACATTAAAAGAAAATTAAATACATTGTATTAAAATTTGATGCCTTGTAATAATAATAAAAAAAGAGAAAATTATTATTCTTGGTTCTAAAAATCGGTTTTTAAGTCTTATTTCTTAATGCAGATGTTACAGTCATCGTTAATTTGCAACAGATCTATTTTTAAAAATACGGTAAAATAAAACTATGGTAAAACTTGGTAGAATATAATTATTTGTTTTTACAATTTGAGATAATACTCGATTTCATACCACAAAAAAATTAAGTATAACCCCCAAAACATCCTTAAAGAAATATGAGTTGTTACGAAGAAATTATTAAAATAATGCAGGAATGTTTTTAAGCAATTTGAAAGTTAATCAAGGATTACATAAAATGTTCGAAGTTTTAATTTTATCATCAAAACTTTCGAGGCCATAAGGACCATTACTTGAACGGATGTTTTGGTGCATATTCTTTAATGCAGTTGTAAATATATTTCATAAACTTTTAGCATTTTTGGAAGAAGCATACTAGTTATGGATGAAAGAGCTGAAAATCATCTAACATCGGATGAGATAAGCTTTTGATAATTTTTCATAAAATATCTCAATGAAATTACATTTCCCTGAAAAAGATGCACGTTAAGTTCTACGTTTAGTATCTAAAAATATAATGCAATTTCGAAGAAAATTAAGTCTAACAATAGAGGGTGCTAAAATAATTTTATGGAGCGAAACTTTCATTGAAAACAATAATTAACTTATAAAATTAATGCTAACAATATTGGTAAACTAAAGCCAGTGACTTTCTGCTGCATTTTTATGAAAGTAATGAGTATTCGGTGGGCTAGAGTATAATTATATTGAAATAAAATGAAACTCTTAATTTAATTATTTTATGAAGCTAAAGAAGTTATTTATTTTATAGGTTTAATATATTACTCATTCTAGAGAAATAAATTCGTTGCTTAAGATAAATACAGCTCATTGATTAAAAATGCTTGTGACCTTTAAACATATTTATGCACTCTCCTCACGTAATCAATTGCTTATGCTCTTCATAATAAAAAATATTATCAAGGATTTGTAAAATTAAATTACTTTTGCAATCTACAGATTTTATACATATCTAAATGGCTTATAATGTAATATGATTTATATTCTATTGTTGTTTAAAAGCATATTTTTCATAGTGTTTTGAATTATATTCATAATTCAGCATTTCTCAAACTGTGGGAAGTGATAACTCTGCGAGGGGGGCGCAAGCATATTAAAAAGTCGAAAAAAATACTAAAAAAAAATATTAATTTACTGAAAGTAAACAAACAAAATACATTCTGGGATCATTAAAAATAAAATACACATTTACACTGATATAATACACTTACAAATGTATCAGTACTGCACAATGTATTTTATAGATAATTTAGCAATACTAAATTAAGATTAACATTAATAATTACCAATGACCCCATGGGTTTGTCATATATAAAATAACATACACAACTAACAGTTATCTTGATAATTTGTACAATTTATAAATAATCCATTAACTGCCGATTAAAGGTTATGCGAAAGGTCGCCCAACACCCCCATTTTCCACGTAAGCGCACGCATGTGATGTGTTGGAGGGTGTGTGTGAAGAAAAGGAATACATAAGCAAATTCTCTGAAATAAGTAAATCCTTCGCAAACACTGCCAAGGTCCTTTTATTGCATTCCAAAATCTTCGGAATAATTTTTATGGATAGCAGTGCACAGATAATATCGAACTTAAGAAAGACGTATATATACGTCCGGGGAAATTAACGCTTTGGCTGAGCGAGACGTTTGTATACGCCGATGGCACTTATGAGGCTTAAATCGTATTATAGCTTTAGTATCAATGTTGCATTGTTATTGTATCGAGGGGGCGCAATGAAAATTGTGATTGAATATTGAGTCGCAAATATTGAGACTTTAAAAGGCACTGTCAAAATTATAATTCTTACTAGTATTAAGTAGATTTTGTTTCAAATGTTTGTTCTGTAAACTGTTTGAAAACTCACTTGTATAGCTATTATAATAAAAAGAAAGTTTAAATAACCCTTATATATTTTGAGAAGCGTTTAATTTCATTTTTGAGAAAGTTGTTAAAAATGAAGTTAAAAAAAAAACAAACAAACAAACATGGATGCATCTTAAGTTGGAAATACTTGAATTTGGTATGGATTAAATTTGGTTTAAATCGATATATCTCACTGGTATAGCAAAAATATATGTGTAATTGTATTGATAGAAAAAAAAATCATTTAACCAAATTAACAGAAGAAAATATTGAGTATGCCCAAATTAACATTAACAAAACATTTTGTCGAACTGAAATTGTAATTTGTATAAGAACTGTCCCTTTAAAAATTAATTATTTTGCCTTTAGAAGCTTGTTTAATCAAAATATATATAAGGATTACCGAAAGAGATTTAAGAATACAATAAGCAAGAACGTGTGTGTGTAATTTGCCGCATATTGATTTTACACCGTTACTCTGAAAACTGAATATTAAAATATTTTTTTATATATATTTTTATTGTTACAATTATTATTTTTGAATGCTAATACATTTTATAACTGCTGATTCAAACATCATTCGCATATATTTGTGTTTTAATAACAATCCTATTGTTTCTCTCCGAAATAATAACTAGATTTAATACACAATTTTAACCTGATTTACCTTTGAAGCCATGAAGGCATTGCGTATATTAAATAAATAGGTTATATAAATCAATGTGGTGTTGAATAAACATTTATCAATAATAGGTCTTGATTTTAAAGATAGCATAATATTATCTTAACTTTTCTAAAATATCGGTATCTAACCAAACCCTGTAATGTACAATAACAATGGCACATTTTTCTTACAATTATAAACAAAGGTCCCCGGAAAGCCCATTACTTTCTAGCTGCAGAATAATTCAACCTGAGGGTGTATGCAGCAAACGTTTTACGCAGATAGTTCGAAATCTCACACAAAAGGATTCGTTCCAATACACTTACTAACGTTTGTGAATCAGCATGGAAATGGATTCCTGTATGCGTAACAAAATATCATTTTCAAAAAGGCGGTCTCCATTTCATGTAATAGAATTGGGAATAGCGTTGGAAAAGATTGACCGAGAAGAAAGCGATTCGACGGGAGATCCTTGTTAGGAAAGGGGATATCCGAAAGGCCCGCTGCCTTTGCTCTTGAGGGACCTCGATTCCTATTTTTGTATTTCTCCGAGTTTCAAAGGTTTTGAACAGACATCTTAGATCTTTTCCGGATGTCGGTCTTTTAGTAGTTAACATGCACCTGGAAAGGTCGATTGTGTTAGATGCTTCTACCTGAAACTGGCTTGAAATAGTTCTTTTTTGTTGGTGTTCAATGTTCTGAAAAAGTATAAGAACAACCTGTTCTAAAATGCAAAATGCAAAGCTTGCATATATTATATTTTTGAAAAATAATCGTATCAGAAATACTTTTGCCTTTTTTGTAATAAAATTCGGAACTCCTTATAGACCATTTTTTCGAGGGAATATTTAGCTGAATTGCCTTGGACATAGTGACAAAGACAAATGTCTACTTAGACAAAGGTTTTATTTGAAGGTTGATTTTTTAAAATTTTTATTTTGTTTTATAGTTCTCGGACAGTAATTCCTCAAAAATTGCAAACAAGCCTAAGAATAGTTCTACAGCCAATCATATGTATTTGAATATTAAAATTAAGTACATAAGAATAATTAATCACAGTCTTTTTGGAAAAAACAGAATGCCATTTGTTGAATGTAATGCAATTTGTATGAAATAAAACAAGTTTTTGTGTGAAAAAAATGTGCCCAATTCCATCATTTTTATAATATAAACTTTTATATATAAGTCTATTAAATGTGAATTAGAATGGAAGTTTAATATTGATGTACACGAATGTTTAATATGGATGTATAATGTGAATTAAATCAGTTTAATAAACCAAACTTTGTTGGTAACAAAATTTTACGTATCATACCGCGTTATAAAAAAATTCATTTTCAGAATCTTTTTTGATTCACAACGTTTTTTTTAAAATTAAATATAATTTAAAAACATTTCTGTGACCCAAAATTTATTTCAGAAACTTAACTAAACAAATCAAATTATTTGCTCGTATAAATGCGTATGTGAGCATTTGTGTGTATATATGTCTGTGGTTTTAATACAACACAAGTGTATTTTATCAACTGAAATCTGCTTTAAGACAATGGACATATATGTATATTTTACGATAAAATTGGGTAGAGATTGATAGGCCCGTACGATAATTTATGTAGAAGTAGGTACTATTTAGGTAAATTTATAATTTAAAAATATGGTAAGAATTATCATTCATTTTTAATACCTGAAAGTAAATATCAAAAAGTAAAGAATAAAAAAAAACATACTTATCTGAATTTGAACAAGTATTATGGCAAAAAAAAATATAAAGGTATTACTTTCTAACATTTTGCTGACTTCTTTCAAGTGCAATGCAGCAAAATTTACTTCTATATAATTGATGCATTTTAAATTACATAATTTAATATTTTCTTCTGGCGTAAAAATTCTTCCTTTTTTTTTATTGTTAAAAATATTTCCTACTCATGTCAATACAAATTTTTAGAACAAATATTGTATTTTTCAGACTATGATTTGGATACATTTATTACAGTTATAATATTTTTCTATGAATACTAAATATATATATACGAACTTGGGTTTTTGGTTTTGATCATTATTACGAAAAAACAAGGGTGGCTTGGGTTTAAAATTGTAAGTAAAATTGAAAAAAAAGTAGTGTACATCTTTGACGTGTTTTTCTCAAAAATGGCTTATCTAAATAAGCTTATGTGCTAAAGTCTAAAGCGAAGAACTGCATTAATTTATGCAACAGAATTTCAGCATTACATCCTATGAAAAAAATATGTGCTTTAAGTATGGAGAACAACCATTACTGCAAAAATAACTAAGCAGCTAAAAATATATCCTGCTTCTCTGAAAAATAAAAGAAGCTGAATAAAAATAATGGCTAAATCTCAGGGTAAAAGTCATTCAGTTAAATGAAGAATTTGATTTTAAAGCAACATTTATGGTGGAAAAATATATCTACTTACATCTAGTTACATTTGAGAGATAAACTCATCATATATCATTATCTAAAATAAGAACACAAATATTAAGGCTACTTTATCTGGAACTAAATTATTCAATTATTCACTATAAGATATAAAATGAGAATTAAAAGCACATAAAAATTGTATTTGACGAAATTTTAAACAACACGTTGTGTAGGATTTGGTAGGTATAAACATTTAAAATTTTTCTATAGCTTTATAAGTAAACTCTTAATTTGTTAGCCATGTGTTCTGTTTTTTCTTATATTTTTTATTAAAATACCTATGCACTTTTTCAATGTATTCCAAAACTATTAAATTCTCCTCAGATTGTGTAGATGGCGTACTTTATTTGAAAAAATGAATACCTTATTATAAAAAAAACATCAACATTTCGCATTTCAAATTTTATTCAATAATTATATGTAATGGACTTCTGAATGTTTTTCACAAATCAAATCAAGATTTTTTCATTTTTTTAAATACTTCTCTTTGGTACTTTTCCGTTTCACCGGCACAAATCTCGCCAAACAGGTTTTATTGACAGCAACACACAGTATACATATAAAAATTGTTATAAATGTTCGTACTTTTTGCTTTTCCATCTATTTTTGATGTATTATGAAGCAATGTTATTGATAAGAAAAGACCCCGACTTGTTTGGAAAAAATGTGGCGGTAAAAGATTACCAGTGGGAATATTCCGTTTGGCGTGGTTGTATCATTTTTGGCGACTTTATCGCTTGAGCCGGTAAAACGGAAAAGTACCTTATTTTCTTCTTAAACACTCAGACGCATCTAAAAATTAATTGGATTACTTGTTTCATCCATTTAATATAAAAAAATTGAAAGAAAAGGAATGCAATATTGTTTGTGTATTCAACGAATATCGAAGAATTTTATTACAATGTCTCCACTCTTCTGGTAACGGACCACCAAAAATGCGGAATAAAATTGCAACATTACGTCTCTTTAATGATCAGTTGTGGTATATAAATTAATGTAACATTTGTATTTAAAACAGGCAACCTTCTCATTTTCTTACATTTATTACCCCCATAGGTAAGTTATGAATAAGTGATGCAGTTTAAATACTCTTTATACGAATTAAAGTGCAGTTAAATGTGAAACAACCGCAAATCGTAAGTCTAAGATGTTATTTTAGAGGTCTTAGTCTAGCTATGATATTTTGAGGTATTAAATAATGTATCCTAGCGGTTCTTAAATCCTTAAATACACAGTATTCAAACATTTAGTTCTTAAAAAAAGCCAATGATCCATGCTATTCGTCTCAAGTACACACATTATTTCTCGTAATGGACAATAAAATCCCTTCCGTACACTTTTGGAATGTCTCCCATCTTGTTTTATTTCATTAAAGATTGGTACGTGTTTCGTCTAGACAGGAAACCCATGTTTAAAATACTATGTATTTACGATAAATATCAATGATGAACGTAATTTCATCAATATTGTCCTAAATGAAATTAATGAAAAGGGTTAGAACTGTTTCTGAGGCTTATAGTGAATGAGAGATTCTTTGGATATTATTATATAACTATTTATCGTCGGTAATATGATTTTAGTTAATTATTTTTTGCAAGTTGAAAAAAGAAATTGTATTCGGCAAATGCTATCTTCCCCTGATTATGTATAAAATTGTTGCATTTAGATGTAAAAAAAAGAGATAAAAATTGCATTTTTATTTAAGGGTATTTTTCAGAGTGACTCATGCTTTAAATTGAGCATTAGTGAACTAAAAGGTGCGACACATAAAAAATTAATTTCTTTTGTAGTTAAAATATGTAAACGCTTTTGATGTTACGTATTATATATACTTAAATTATTTTCTGATAAATCTCAAATAAGGAATTTTATATTTTTCTTATTCGTTAAGCGATAATTCTTCTCGATGCATTTATTGTTCTTAAATTTATGTCTTCATAAAAAAATATTTTACATATTTAATCATTAGGTCTTTATATTATTTGAAATACTTGAATTATTTGAGAAATTTGAAAATTAGTCTGCAAAATACTTGGCTAAAGTTTTATGCATTATTTTTCTTTCTATAAATCTCAATGTACTTTTACCCTCCAAGTGTATACATTTGTCAAAAATTTTCATATTTAAATATCAATTTTCCTTAAAAATGTATTTTTAAAATATACATTTTTCAAAATAAAAGATAAAAATATTTATTTATGGCAAAATAAATGTGTTCATCAAAATAAATGCTCATGTAATGAAATAATTATTGATAAAAAAACTAAAATAACAATCTATTATTATCTTTTGAATAACAAAGTTTGTTAGCGAAATATTAAAGTGTGTGTGTGTGCGAAACAATCTTTACAAAGTAAAACATTTCTTAGATTTTCATACAAATTATACATTAATGCCCATAAATTAAGGATAATTCCGAGTCACGTGGATATCGAACTCTAAAATAAAAAAAAAAGTGTGTATGCTTATGACCACACGAAAGAACTGATAACTCCAAATTTTGTAATGTTATTTCAGGGATTAGTTAGGTGAATAAAAAAAACAATGGGATATTAGTTTTGTCCTATACAATTATTTATTCATATGTCTGCACTCATTAGTAATATTTTTGTACGAAATATACAATCATATTTGGGAATTAATTGTATTTTAAGAAGGAAACAATAGGTTGTAAATCCTTTAGGTTAAAACTTTTATTTAAATATCTATTAAAAAATCCTTCAAGCATTGTGTTCCGTACTTCGTGGTGCTTCATTTGGATCATTTGACATAATTAAATTATATTTTTATTTTAAAAATCAACTAAAGGTTTTTATTTGTCTTTTGAAAAATATACTTTAAAATTCTCACTTAAAGTCATAATGATTTGTTCAGAAAACCCGATCCGGCTTTGTGAATTTTGGTTGTAATTTAATAATATTCAGTTATATCCATGATTTAATTTAAGAGATAGTAAGACAGATAGTTGATTTGGAAGAGATGAATCTAGGTCAAAACCTTTAAAAAGGGATTTAATCAGAATATTTATATCACATAATATCTGGCTTATACTAGTTCTTTTGTCATTGTATGGCAGTTTTGTACAAACAAATCCCGTACCGCTGCAAGGAAAATCTTCTTAATTATATTTTTTCTTCTATTTAAATTATTTAATGTAACTTTTTCTTAATATATGTATACTTAATTTTGTTATTTTAAATTTTAAATTGTTTTAATTTTCTTTTTAGAATCAAAGTATATTTAAGTGATGTGATTAATAGAGCTATTTGTTCACTGCCATTCAGATTCACTTGCAAAAATAGATTTTTATTCTTAAGGTCACCGCAATATTGCTAATGATAATTATATTATTTACTTAGTTCTATAAAAATTTGTCCTTTTACTACATTTTATGCTTAATTCTAGTGTAGGATTTCTCTTTTTCTCCAAGCCTATTTTTTAAAAATATTACGTTTCATTTTCATGCTTCAACTAGGATTAGAATCCCACATTCATTTTAGCAGAAATAGGTGGTGGGCGGGAGCTCACTTAGATCGAAGGTAGGAATTTTACTTTTATGGCGTATTGGTGGGTTATGGGACAAACTAATGCCTTCTAGAGTGGCGGGGGGGAAGTCCCTTCTTTATTTTTTAGGGGTGTAGTTATGTCCGACTGAAGGCGAAAAAAGCCGAATGAGAGTTACATTCCCGAGCGTGACGTTCAGTCAAGTTCACTCTCCGGCAAAACGCAACAATAGAAGTTATCACTTCAATAAATATATCACACGCAAAATGACTACACACATCTTCAAGAATCACATGTAAATTGCAGGAAGCCACCATATGACACCGATAGTACGTCCCAATGACTAAAATGTAAGAAGGGGATATAAAAGGAATATAGACAAAGAAGTATAATCATTCGCAAGCGCTTTATAAGCTGTAAGTGCACTAACCGCATACTTGTGACACAAATGACGCATGTGGATGATTTTTTACGTGGAAGAATTACTTGGCCGTCTGGATTGTGGGCGTATCTGAGGAATTTGGAATAATCCAGAGTCTCATCTCTAGAGTTTGCCAACGATTCCAAGATGATGATAATGTGAGTAGACGTTACAGCACAGGTCGCTGCCTAGTTACAGCGCTGAATGAGGACCGGTATTTGGCAGTAACTCCAAAAAGAAGCAAACAGAGTAGAGCTTTCGATCTGTCTCTGCAGCCAATGGTACAACAGTTTCAAGGAAGGCCGTATACAGTCACAGTTTTTATTAATGATATCAAACATTTAGTATCTTTTTTGCTCCTTACCTTTTGTTGAATAAAAATGCTTTACAAGTAAGTCACACTGGTTTTGCTTTTGACTCTTTCTTTGCCTGAACTTGTTTGATCCTAAGTTTATTGACGTGGACATATTTTAATGAATATCTTCATTTCCAATACATGGGCTTAAAAGTAATTTCACTTGTTAACAAATGTTGATTTTGACTCGTGTTGAATAAATGTCATAATCAAAAAAGAATTATGAGGAATTACACTTGACTGTTATATATATAATTTTTTGATACTATTAAAATATTCTACAATAAAAAATTTAAGAAAAATTTGAGAACAATATAAACAGCATATACTTTTATTGAAAAAAATATCAATTTCATATACACAGAAAAAAGAATAATAGCATTCCCTTTAAAAATTCTTCAAATAAACAAATAAGTGGTGTGTTTTAAAGAAGTTATTATCAATTTAAACGTCTTTAATTTTCAGTCACTCCAACTTTATCTTAAAATACATCGATGAAAACATAAAATTAATCTGGAGATTACACCAAAAATAATTGAGAGAAAATCAAAAACTAGAAAGAAAACTCTTTTTAATGCTTATTCTCATTACTAGAGACATCATTTGCGATAAGTATTTTACCAGATTAATTGGAATTTCGCAAAAGCTTAACGCTGCTATTAACTTTTACTTAATTCAATCAACCGGGTAAATTTGGACTGGGGATAAAATTTTTTCAAGGGGAATTTATTTGATGCTTATCTTACTACGAATAATTTGCAAGGATTTGAATCATTCGAATGTATTTTAATCCGATATCTTTCGAAATATTTTCGTCAGATTTTTATCTTTTTACGATCTTAAAAATGCATTTGAACATAAATAAATAAAGCTTTTGGATCAATTAAATTCTTCTGCATCATTTAATAATTTAATTTTTTTATTTATAAAAATAAAACCATGGAATATATTTCAACATTATTTTCATTATGTATTTTACATTTATTTTAAAATTATTTTCGTTTATGAGTTTTTTAAATAATTATTACAGAAAATCATATAACATCAAATGGAAAAAAAATATATGAAATGATTCAAAATTTTTTGCACAAGCATTAATTTTCAGTAAATAGAAATATTTTAGCTTTTTTGAACTCTTAAAACTGTTATAGTACTAAAATGCTTTTTAAATAAAAAATATTCATTTTAGAAACACACAAAAAAAGAAAACCTTCCCAGTACATAATGAAATTCATTAATGCAATCATATTTAAACTTAAATTTCTTAAATCCTTTTATTTTGCAATTATAATCAATTCGTGACCACACACCTGTATTATTTGATTACATTCTATTGAATTTGAACGTATTTAAGCTTTTTTTCGATAAATAATGAGAACAAATAAAATAAAATAATGCTTTAAAATGCACATTTTTAAATATTTCTTTGTTTAAATATTTGCTTAGTTTATAAAATATAATGAAATGTAATTTTAACACAGCATTAAGAGTAATTAAAAAATTTCTTAAAGAATAATTAAATAATTTTAAGCATTGGAACTAGCTAATATATATCCTTTAATTTGTTTTCATTGCCATATTCAAGTACTCCCATGGTGCTTTGAAGTCATGTAAGTAAATTTGAGATTTAAACTGTTTTTGTCGAATCGTATTTTCGTCTCTTTTCTGCTGAAAACCCACCATATAGTAGAGATGATTCATATTAAATGAGTTAAGGCTATGTTCGGATAATGTTAAAGAATAGAGGCCGAATTCGGAATATTTTTTCCGATACAAAAGTACTCAAACATTAATATTATAATTTGGCTACAATAACCTGTAGAGAAACTCTTATTTTATCATACAACTCATTTTTATCCGAGTTGACACTTTTTCTTTTATAAAATGTGTTCTGCCCTTTTTTTTCCATTTACCATAATGCTAAATGAACTATCCTTTCACATGTTAAAAGGAATAACTAATTATTCATGAGTTATTTTGAAATTTTAAAAACCCTATATTATAAACAAATGCATGAGTTACAATGTCACACATTTTTATAAAAATTGAGGCATTTTTTCTGACTGAAAATGGGCTCCGCGTCAAGTTCACGCTATCGTACATTTGGCGAAAACAGCCTTCCGGCCCTACGTCCTTACGTTGGCATGATTTAGAGCAAGGGTCGATAACCTTTTAGTTATCTTTTTAGCAAAATCTATCTACCAATATGATTCAGCATGCCACACAGTAGGATATTTTTAAACAGTTCAATTTCCACGATAATACATGCTGAGTTAGAGAATAGAGGTCAATAATATAAATATTTACAGTATTAATTTATATTAATTTTGGATCATTTAAAGATATTTCTTAGTAAAAAAATAATAAACAGCGTAAAATATACCTTTTTTAAACAAAAAAATAATAAAACTGCACACATATTATGTATTTTTCAATATATTTATTAAAATAAGAAATAGACAAGACAAAATATAAGTATTTTCCTTCATTATAGTCCATACAAAGATAAATAAAAAATTTAATGCGAACTGTTTGCAGATCTCTAATTTCATATTGCAAAATCAGGGGTATAATGTATGACTTTCAATTTGAAACGATTCTGAGCATTCATTTGTCAAACAATTTCTTTATGGGCTCAAAATGTTTTTCATATGAGGAAATATTTTTTTACTTCGAACCAAAAGCAGAAAGCAGAATATCTCGCTTCAAAAAATAACTTCCTCAAGGAATAACTTTCAATAATTTACAAAATAGCTGTTTATATCAAGAGTTAAAAACCTAATTCAGTGGCACAATAGCCCATGAGGCAAAGGCTACTGTACCAAACTTGGTATACGTGACCTTGGGTCCTGAGGTGCATGAGCAGATGTTCAGATCAGGTAGACAGTCTGTTGATAAGCCCCCAGTTTTAAGTTTCCAAGCAAGACTGGTACTTATTTATCGACTGACTGAAGGATGAAAGGCTTAGTTGATCTTGCCCAGTTAATACAGAACATCACTTATTTTTTCCTATATTTGATTTATACAATCATTCAGAATTTCAGAACCAAATTTCCATGAAAAGTTTTAACATTGTTAACCTAATTAAGGTACCCGGCTACGTTCGGAACCGTGATTTTAAAAAAGTGCATAAATGGATAACTTCCATGATATTTAGTCACTCAGATTAGAATACATGCATAAAATTGTCTTAAGGAGATTTTGACAAAGCATTTTATTTAAATATAATATTTTGGCAAAAAATTAACTTAGAATAATCTTTTTTCCAAATGTTCTCCTTTAGTGAAAAATTGCTTCTATTATAATAATATTTTGTCTGTATATACAGATGGGTGACAAAATAATACGAACATCTGTGAAAAAGGCATGACCCATTTCAAAGACGCACAACGCGCATGTCAGTTAGCGTTGCAGTCCGCCGCCTAGCGCATTCGAAAGGTAAAGTATCAGTCGCTCAACAGCTGCGATAGGTGTTGCACGCGCCAATTGTAATTTCTGAAAAACGCAATAATGACGGACCTGCCAGAGTTCGAAAAAGGTATGATTGTTGGAATGAGGTGCACTGGTTGCTCGGTGACGGAAACAGCCATTTATTTGGGGCGTGCAAGGAGTACTGTATCTGCCGTTATGACAGCATACAAGAAATGCGGGAATGTGACGTCTGGCAAGCACAACAGTGGACGGAAAAGATAGTTTACAGACAGGGATAAAAGAGTCTTAACCCGCATAGTGGCCCGAAAGCGCAAACAATCGCTATCCCAGATAACGTCTGAGGTGAATAGTCATCTTCGTAACCCTATTTCAGCAAGAACCGTCCAAAGGGAACTTCATGCTTCGAACTTGTATGGAAGAGTTGGAATTCGTAAACCATTGGTAACAGCACGTCATGCTTTACAGCGACGCCAGTGGTGTAGAACACACAGACAGTGGACCCCACAACAGTGGCAACAAGTCATCTGGTCGGATGAATCGACGTTCACCCTATTCCAAACCACCGGACGCGTTTATGTGTGGAGAACGCCCAAAGAAGCATTTGCTCCTGAATGCATCGTGCTGACTGTTAAGCATGGAGGTGGGTCCCTTATGGTATGGGGGCGATATCTTGGCGTGGTCTTGGGCCACTTGTTACTCTGCATGGCAAGGTTAAAACTGCTCACTATGTCAATATCCTGGGGGATCAGGTGCATCCATTTGTCCAGACTTCATTTCCCGGGAATGCCCACTTTATCAAGACGACAACGTTCCTATCCACACTGATAAAATCGTGCAAGAATGGTTTGCAGAACATGAGGGGGAAGTAGGTAATCTTGATTGGCCCCCTCGGTCACCTGATTTAAATATTATTGAACATTTGTGGGGATATTTGGAGTCAAAACTACGTGCTCGATTCCCTCCACCATCTACGATTTCGGCATTAGAGACCGCTCTCCAAGAAAGAATGGCTTCATATTCCATTACAAGTTGTTCATGACCTCTATGCGTCCATCCTACGTCGCATACAGTCTGTAATTCAGTCAAAGGGGGGTCCAACTCCCTATTAATAAAGCTTTTCTCTTCTTTCACAGGTGTTCGTATTATTTTGTCATCCACCTGTAGTTCACACCTCTCTACAGAGGCTCAACTAGAATTTTTGAAAAAATCACATTATTTTCAGAGTTACCACCAATTGAAATAATTATTGGCATTTTTTCTTTAAAATTGCTTCCCTCTGTTGTCGTAAAATATGAATAAACCCACTTCTAAGTTATATATTTCCAAAATTCCAGTTGAGGTTTTGTAGAGAGGTATGAGCTATATACAGAAAACCTATTAGTATAATAGAACTATTTTTCACAAAACGAGAACATTTGGAAAAAATGATTATTCTAAGTTAATTTTTTGCCAAAATATTATGTTTAAATAAATTGTTTCTGTCAAAATCGCCTTAAAACAATTTTATGCATATATTCTAATCTAAGTGACACTAAATATCAAGAAAATTATCCATTTATGCGCTTTGCAAAATCATGGTTCCGAACGTAGTCGGATACCTTAATATGGACGAAGAGAATTATGAGCATATGCAGTGATATGAAGTGTAAGTAAATAGTCCAATGGTTAAAGTGATCAGATTCAAGAAAAGCAGTCTGTAAGTTCAGTGATAGAATCAGTTTTTGAATCTAGAAATTTCTCTTTTCTATTTGCATCTTCATCTAAATACGAGCACTTAATCTCGACGTCTTTATGTAATGTAATGAGAAATGCTAATGAGTGAGTTAAATGTTGTTTAATTTTGAATATAAATAACAATTTTCTTAACTAGCATCCTCTTAAACTGCTATGGTATAATGTGAATACGAACAAAATACATTGTTTTAATGAAATATCTGTCATGTGATCAAACAAATCTATACTGACTATTTTTAATGACATTTTTGCATGAAAAATTCTTCCAAATGCATTGAATGTTGATTTTAGGGAAACATTACTCGCACAATATATAACTCTTTAATAAATTTTTAAAAAGACATATTGGAGTAAAAATGCAATGATAAATAATGAACTGTTGCGATTTTACTAAAAATTGTTTGCTGTTTGTGAATAATCTTTCTTATACTTAACCATTAGAGTTCTTAAACAAATAGGACATTTAAAGAAATTACTGTATTTTTTTTCTTTTTTTTTTAAATTCATCAAAAAGCATGTGTCACAAAAGTTTATCACAGATGTATAAAAAATAACAAATAGACTAAATAGTAATCAATTAATAAAATGTAATTTACTTCTTGAACATCCTGCATGTATAATGATAATATTAAGGCTATAAACGGAGAGAAATATTTCTTACTTCATTAAGAATTTTAAATTAATCACACTCAAAACGTTTTAAAGCATCTAATATTTTTCATTAGATGATAAATTGGTTGACAAGTGTAAAATATTTAATTATTTAACCTGCCAATTTGTGTTTGTTTAAAACAATTCTTTACATTTTTTTGTAGATGCCCTTCTAGGTAATTGAGAATATAAAATAATTTTCTATGCATTCCTCTATATTGCATAAACTATTGATAATGCAACTATGTAGAATTTCTAATTATGTAAATAATGTATTAAAAGTCTTTTCCTTAAGGACGATATAAGACAAATTATTGAACAGCGAGTTCTATTTCCAAATGGATGTTATTTTAGTTTTTTTCACATAAACCTAACACCAGCTATTCATCACTCTAATTGAAATGTCGGCTGTTTTTAACAATAAGTAATTATTTAGTTGTATTTCTTGAAGTTTTCTGTATTAAAGGAGGTGTTCAGACTCCTTTAATTGTGATAAATTAGTTATTCTTAATGGTTTTAAATTACATTCTTTGAGGCTTAAAGATATATTATTATTGCTATGGAATTATTGAAACGCATTCTAAAAATTATTATCTGGAATATATTCTATTGCATTGTGCTACAGTTTTTAAGCCCATTATTTTACACAACCAGAAAATTATGGAATTCAAGGTGATTGAATTGCAGACACAATATTATTACATAAAAAATTAATTTTTATGAAAATTTTTGTTTAAGTTTAATTTAGCCTGCTTTTTTGTTAAATCTGAATGCCTAAAATATGTTTTAGTCCATTAAATATGTCTTTGAAATCATCTAAAATCAATATATAAATTTAGTAGAAATATGAGCTGCTATTACGAAGCATAACTATTTTTAAGGCAATGAGCTCATCAGAAATAGTTGTGAAAGCTATTATAGAATTATTTAGCGGATCTAGTTTCATGTTCTTGGAAGAAGTTTTCCTTATAAATTTTGTAGCAGTATATTTTTCCACCATTTTTCGTTTCTTATAATTTTATATCTATTTATTATATTTATGACTTTATTTTTAATTTCATTAATTTATAAGAATGCATATTCTTTATATTGAATAACATGGTAAACAGTATTATACCTACCGATTTATTAATATCACAAGCTAATGAAGTGCTTCTCAAAGTTGCAATACTCGCGACCCAATTTTCAATCATAATTTTCATCGCGCCCCCCCATACAATAATAATGTACTGAATTCAATAATACTATACTTTGACGCTAAAACTACGGATACGACTTTAACCTCTTATGCACCCGCCATGTATATAAACATCTCGCTAAGCCAAAGCCTTTATTTCTCCAGACGTATACATACGTCTTCCCGAAGTACGATCTTTTCTGTGCACTGCTATCCGTAAAATTATTCCAAGACTTACGCATGCAATAAAGGGACCATGAAAATGGTTGTAAAGGATTTACTTATTCCGAATTATATTTGCTCCTTTATTCCTCCCCCCTCCCTCACTACATCACATACGCGTGCCTGCACGGAAAACGGTTGGCAATTTGAAGCGAATCGCGAAACTTATGATCGACTGTACAAAAATTATCAAGATATAAATTATATAAACCGTGCAAAAATTATCAAGATAAGTGTTAATTTTTGTTATAAATTATATATATGACAAACCCATGGGGTCACTGGTAATTAATAAGCTTGTCTTTAACTTAGAATTGTTACATTAATTATCAAATACATTGCGTAGCACTGATATATTTATAAGTGTAATACATCAGTATAAATGTGTATTATATTTATTTGTTTTTATGTCAGAATGTATTTTGTTTACTTTCAGTAAATTAATAATTTTTTTTAAATAATCTTTTGCTCTTGACTTTTCAATATGCCCGCGAACCCCTTTTAGAGCTATCACGTCCCCCAAGGGGGCGCGCCCCACAGTTTGAGAAACACTGAGCTAATTCAATAAAACTGATAGAATTTTAAAAAAATTCTCCAAGTATTTAAAATAAATATTTTAATTCAGTTATTTTTATGGCCTGAAGTTCAAATCAAATGACAATCTAAATAAGCACTATAAGTACGGGTTGGGCCCTAAGTTGATCCTGATCGACTGAGTGGGACCACCCCGGAGGGGGGACATTTGGGGTGCTTACCTGAAGATTTTAGCAGGTAGTAATTATATACGGACAATTCAAGATTGGCTAACATACAACAGACATGACAAAAGATATGTCTTTAACAACGAACTAACTTTGGTTAAAAAATGTTTTATTTTTTAATGTATTTTGAATTGTTTCATAAAAAATGCATCATTTGATCTTATTATATTTGTGGCTATTATTATTATGTCTGCACCTTACGTTTTGGTTTAAACACGATTTTAAAAGAGTTGTTACGAAAGGTAAGTACATATTCTGTACTTATTATTAAGTTATAATAATAACAACCTTTTCCTTACTTTACCACACTTACAACATTGGTCTGTGGCGCACACAATAATTTTTCAAGAAGGAGTGAGAGGGGGTCGAGGGTCAAAGGTCTACCATTCTTGTAGCATACCCCAATACGTAGTCAAACATAATTCTTTGATTTTGTCGATTTTCGGGAACAAAAAACAGCAAAAAAAAAATTACTGAATAAATAGTTAACATTAATTAATAAAAAAATACTAATATAACAAATACTTAATTACATTTTACGAGCTTTTTATATGGGATTATAATCAATCGGAAAAATATGAAGGCTATAAGGGAGGTTCCGGACCCGCGGACCCCTTCCCCCTAGCGTGCGGCACTAACACTGGGTGGCTCTCAGCACCTTGAAAAAATTAGAAGTAGCCCGTACCCTCGAAAATCTACCCACCCCTGCTTTAAGTCATATAACGGTGTAATACGTTTCTGAAATATCAGCTCCCACCGTATTGATACCCCCTTTTGAATGCGTGGTGTTCAATGATGTTCTTAATCTGACTATGTGTGACTTGTCCTTTTTGCTTGTCACATAATTCCATGAAAAATATGGATTCTTTCGTAAAAAAGACGTTCATAAACCTGAGTTACTCCAGTTGGCATGTTGATGATGCAGCTTTAATCATGCCGATTTTATTCACACGATTAGTGCTAAACGAAAAGGGAGTATACTATTCCATCGTGACCCTGTAACCAGTACATAGCAGCAAATGGCTTCAAAACGATTGGTATTTAACCTATCAACAGAAAAGTCTTCCGCAATGAAGATATTTATGCTCCTGTACTTACTGCTCCATCATCTCAGTCTAAAGATCCCCAAATGACCATATTCCACATCTGACTTCAAGCACTGATTCACGCTGATACTTTAGGTTAACAAATTTTGTACTTAACTTATAGATGTCAGCATCGTCACCAAAAAAGTAGAAGTCAAACATGCCGGCAGGAAAGTTGGAACTTCTTCTATACTAACGTATTCCCAATATAAAAAAAAGAAACGAGTCTTACAGTAGTCGCATATGATGTGTAACATCTGACATGTTATCGTGGTAAATAAGCAATATTAACTTTTTTCCTGAAAAAAATATGGATCGGTTATAATTGGAAATAATTTTCTATCGAATAATTATATCTTTAATGAAAATTGTATTTAATATATATATATATATATATATATATATATATATATATATATATATATATATATATATAACAACAGGAGTAAAAAAATGCAATATTTTATCAAAAATAATGATTTTTGTTCAATTTGGGGAAGAGCGGAGACAATAGACATGATAACTAAAATATGACACATATACTTGTGATTTCAAGGTATTTAAAAACCGTTGAGAGAAACAGCGTCAATAACAGTACCACTGTTAGCAATCGAAACATTTTGATTTGTGTTCATTTCGAGCTTGAGTTTATCATTCATAAAAGCTATGAGCGCTCAGCTTTTGGCAAACTGAATTTAAAGTTAAAATCACCACTCAAAATCAGGGGAAGCGAGAGATAATTTTTTAAAAAGAGCAGAACCAACTTCGTTATATGGTAAAATTACAAAATGCAAGAAATCTTTAATTTTTTTAACCGTTTGATTCGAAGATATGTATACGACCACTGAAATCACTGTTTGTCCATTTTCAAATAAGCATTCTGCCGCACTTATGTTCCCCAATATCGTGACTAACGGATTTAGAGTCAAGCGCTCGAGTGCTTAATGGCTACAAGAGCTGGACCCCCATGCGAGGGTTGCAAAAAGACACAGCCACACACTCTCATTGGTCAAATCAAGTAGCGCGCGCTTACATCTCATTCTGTTACACACATCCATCACTTTTCACGAAATCACTCCCACAAAAACCAGCAACCAAGAGGGCAGATGTTGCACATCAAAAAGTTAAAGGGACAAAAAAGAAAGACAAAAAAGAAACGTAACAGACGTAAAGAAACAGACAAAAAGAAAAGAACCAGTGGCTCCAAAAGAACATTTAAAATCTCTTTGCTAAGAATTAAATCTTAATCGAATTTTTAGTAGAGATGACTCCAAGTAAGCAGCAATGAATGTTTCCATGCTTATGCATCATTTGTAATATGATCCATGTCATCAACTAAAGAACCAGAAATATATGTAAAATACAGAAGATTTGCATGTTAAAGGTATCTTTTCTGCAACGGAAAATGTTTCGAAGATGAACTAGGGCTGCAGCTATTAAACTGTCCATGGACCCTTGGGTGGCCATGGATACGTTCCTGAAACGTTGAAATTTCCCTCTCTCATGGACTCTTAAAAACCTTGGGGAAAAACTGAAAGATGTGACATACTAGACTAGATAACTAAATTGTCTCCAATGGAAAAAAAAATCTAATAGAGCATGCATTTTGATCAAGGATAGTATGTCAGTTAATGAGTCAAAATCTTGGGGATTGCGATGTCACACTGATACATAAAAAAGGAACCACTGCGATCGAATGTTCAAGAACCGCTAGAGGAAATTTGTTTTTCAGGTATCTGCTGTTTTCTGTGGACTCACATTGATTGTACTGGATCAGAGAAAGATTATATTTGTATTTTTGTGTAACTAGACACAAAACAAAAATGACTCAAGTAATCCTAAAATGTAGCTTTTATAGTTAAAAATAACTGCGTTTTAGCAAGTCTCAGTTAGTTTTCTATGATCTAAGCCAAGGGTGTCCAACGCGCGGCCCACCAGTACTTAAGTTGCTGCCTGCCGATTCATTTTTTTAAAAAAAATAAATACCATATTTTTAAAGTTTTTTCGTTTTGAAATTTACTTGAGGGGAAATTTATATATATATATATATATATAAATACTATTTATTTGCCTGTTACCTGTTCTGTTTTAAAATAAATCCTTTTAATAATAGAAATGTCCTTTAGATTAAAATAGATTTTTATTTTATCAAACAGTTGCATTTGATTTTAATATAGCAGATTATTTTTTTAATAAATTAAGAATTGAGTTATGCATATCCTTTACTATGGATAGTAGATGATTCTCTGTGTGTGCTAGTTTCTTTTCTTTGCCTCATTTTCTGTTTAGAGTGCCCCAAAAGCAAGAGACATTAAGGGATGTTTCTTAAAGTTCAAAAAATATTAAGGACGGTTAAGATAAAGGACAATGTATACTTAATCTTTTGCGAATGACAGCACTATCAAATTTCAACAATGAATAATGAAAGATCAATTCAATAGAAACAGACACATAATTTTCAAGAAAATGGCAACTGTAATATTTTAAACATTATTTGATCATTGTATTATTATATTATATAAACATTATTATATTATCTATGTCTGTATACATGAAATATTATGAAAACAATAATAATAATTCATTCTATTTTACAGTTTCATTCCAATTTATATTTTTTTTGTTTTCAAATTTGATATAAAGGTACATATTTTTGTGAGCTGTCCACGAGATTATTATGTTTTTCGAAATGGTCCGAAAGGTCATTGGGTTGGACACCCCTGATCCAAGCCACTGATTCCATAATGCCATTCATTTATCTTTATTTAAAAAAAATTTTTATAGCAACAAACAAAACATTATTTCTATTTAGTTAATTCTGTGCAATCGTTTATATTTCATATCCATGATGATTTAGAAGATTTTTTTTATCAAAAGGCAGTAAAATTATTTTTCGAAATGTTGATGGTACTCCATAATATATATATATATATATATATATATATATATATATATATATATATATATATATATATATATATATATATATATACTCGAATCTCATCTCTTTCTCCCTATACATATATACCGTAAAATGCCTCGTATTACGCGCACATATTCTTTTAAGCTACATTTTTGAACTTTAAGGTACATTCGCAGTATAACGCACCCCCCATTTTTAGGAAGGAAACTGCATTGTAAGTTGACAATGCTGTTACGTTTTAAAGGAGGTATTATCCATCGATTTTGAAAAAAAAATAGTATATTTTTTTGAAAAGCAACCCGTTAATTTCATACGATGTGACATTTCTTTTAAATAAACAGTATTCCGATCTTTGTAGAAGTCTTAAGTTTTTTAATGCACATCTCTTTGTTTAATTTTGAAGGTATCATTTTAATACCTTTCGTACAACCCGCAACCATAAATTTGATCTTATTCTTTATGTTAAAAGTGCTCGTTATAAGCCAGATTTTACGGTACAATATACATATTTGTAATTTTACTCCTAAGAGGCTAATGAGGTATTTTAAGGAATGTGGCCACACATTTGAAAAATATAGAGTAATCTTCGATTTTCGCTGCTGGTTTAAATTAGAATTGAAATGCAAACATTTTTGGGAGGATTTTTGGGATGTTTTAAGCTTAAATAGTTTGCATTTCAGGACAGTATACATTTTTATTGTGAATGAAGCGATAAATATCAAGTCAAATCTTAGAGTTCATTTTTGCGATTTCATCCTCATTTAAATTACTAGATCGACCTTTAATGATCTATTATATTCTCCAATCGCAGTGTCATTTCAAAATTATCAAACAGAAATATGATTTCAATTTGAAAAATAAATTTTACAGTTAAAAATTTTACTTTTCAAATTAAAACAAACATTCTCATTTTTTAAAACGTTACTTTTCAAAACAATTTTTTTCATCCAAAGGAAAAAAATATGTATGCCACTTATACAAAAATTATGCGACGTGTCTTGCAATATATTTTTCTAATATAACACTATCTTAATTGGTTCCTTTCAAGTGTTAAAACTTATACGCTCCGAAAAGCAATTGCACTGTAAATTCGAATAGCTTTTCCTTCTGATACACATCTCACAACTAGCTTAATATCTTCATACCTCCTTTATAATCCAATGTGTTCTTGGCCCGCCATGTTAATAAATTCCGTCTATGATTTCTGTAACGTAGAGAACCCAGTTAAGTGGATAACACCCTTAACAGTTTATTTGCTCTCGGTCCTCCTTAGTCAAATTCGTTCATTTCTGCTTCCAAAGTTCCAACGTTTGCTCGCGGCCTTTGACTCCGAGCTAAATAAACTCCGAGCAGGTCGAGGTAATCGAGTTAAGAAGCATAGGAGCGAGTTAAAATATTCACTCAGCGAGAAGACGCTTTTCGGACAATATTCGGCCTTGGCTTGATTAGGCGGATGAAAAGAGTGATTTATCATATTTATTTCGTGATTTATGCGTGGTTTGACGTGATTGTATTCTGGACAAATTTTGACAAATGTTGCATCTTTAAATAGCGAATGGAAATAAATGAGAAATAAACTGGGAAGTAACAATTGCGTATATGTCATTATCCTTGTCTACAGTTGTTAGTATATTCGTAATTTGGGCGGATGGTCCCTATTATAGATTAATGTGGGAACGGAATTCAGATTGAGAATTCTAGAACTTTTGCTGTTCATTATGCTAATGGATGACTTTCGAGAATGTATTCATTTGTCAGAGTTTGCTTTAAGCAATTTTGAGGAAAATACCATAGAAAACATAAAGGGTAAATATATATTTTGTTTATTCTGAGGATTGTTTCTATTTTTAAGAAGGCTTAATGACTTATTTCTATAGTTTGAAACAGTCCCTTATTAAGTCAACAAAATGTTAATAGGATTCAAATTATTTATATTTAATAGAGAAAATAAATATATGCCGTTCATAAATTTGACTTCTTATGGGGATTGATAAATCTTTAGCAGTAATTAATCGTTTTGTAAAAAGATTTCGTATATATTTAATATCCAAAAAGGAACTCAATGATTAAGCATTACAAAACTAGCAATTTAAAAAGGGTGTTTTTTTAGAGGTATAGAACTTTAAATTGCAATAAAACAACGATGTATTATTCGATGGACATGAATTTTTTTAATCAAAAGATAATCTTGTGGCATTACATTTTAAATAAGAGTTCTGGCATATGACTGCCACGGCTTGCCATCTTGGAAAGTAATGCCAACTTAAACTTCTATACCTGAAAAAAAAACACTCTTTATCTACTAAGTCCTTTGACTGTGTTAATAATAATACATTGCATTAAAAAATGCATTGATATTTTTAAAACAGTAAAATATGTTTCTTTCATGTTAAAAAAAACTAGGTAAATATAATAAACGTAATAAAAATGTATCCATGATTTAATAAAATACATAATATAAAAGCATGGATAAAATGAAAGGAAATTTAGTTTAATCAAACTATGCAGATACAGTGCAGGAAAGAGTATATATATTTTAGCATGTAAAACAACAAAAATTATTTCTAATAACTGTAAATATTTGCAAAAAGATCTTTAATTTTTCAGATAAAAAATATGTTTAGGTCTTAAAAATGCCTTCATGATGCACGCATAGTTTCTGAAAGATCAATTATTACCATGATGTTCTTAATATGAAAAAATCATTTTTTCCACCTACATTTTAAATATAAATTGAACATGTATAGAAAAATATAAGTCAAACAACGCATTAAGTAAGTTTTTAAGAAAATCCTCTGTGGAAGAAGTTACATAGATAATTAAAGACATGTGATGAAATATACTTTAAATATTAATATAGGTTTAGTTTCTTGATAAAAATATCAAAAACATTTATAAACATATTCTTTCACTAAATTAATCGTCAGATATGTATATATTTTACGGATCTTCACATTAAGCCTCCACTCGGCTTTTCTTGGAGGATTGACTACCATCTTCTAGTAAGTTTACTCAGGACCTCCACGTATCACTTTGATCAGGGGTGCCCAACCCAAATCGGTTGGTGGGCCAAGTAAAAATTTACTAAACTGAGGTGGGCCGCACATATGAAATAAAACAAATTATTCAAAATATTTTATTATCATACAACATTCAAAATATTTTATATTACCTTACAATTAATGTGACGCTTGTTTTTGTACTTTACTTGAGATAAATATATAATACAAATTTATTCAACAGTTATTGATATGATCAATAAACAGCAAGTTTACCTTTTACTGGATCGCAATCACAACAAAGTTGTAAGTCGATGGATTGCACTTGTTGGTGGAAGAATATCTCTTAATATACAAGATTCTTATCTACAGTAGATTTATGCTGCCATCTGAGGTTACGTAATATAAGAACTATGTGCATAACATCTTCACATTTTATTCTTGTGTTACAGTATGTTTTTCACAAAATTGATTTATATTTTCAAAATTTTTATTTCAAATGCAAAAAGGCAATTAAGCAAAGAAGAATAGCATTGTAATTATTACACTGTTTGACAAAAAAATAGTTTTTTTTTCTGCCCGATAGCCAAATGTTTAGTTTCTTATTGTATGATATTAATTATTGCATCGTGATTAAAATATGTCATAAAATGAAAAAGTTACATAATTTCAGAAGGTTAAAATATTAAAATTTTTTATTCTGCTAGCGTAATTATCTTACATTTCTACTTGCTGGTCTTACAGCTCTGAGGCAACTCATTAAATCCATCATCGGATTCTATCATTGCCAAATAAGACAAGAAAAAGGCTACTAATCTGAACTTAAAAATTTAGACATACGTTATTTCTCTGACAAATAGAACTAAACATACTACTCACTCTCAATGAAGTTTTCGTTGAAAAAGAGGAATAACATACCCACGCTCATCTGCTTTCCTTCATACATCAACACCTGTTATTACAATTGCTTGGAAGTCAAATGAAGGGAAAAAATTATTTCGGTAAGAACTGCACGTGGAGAAGTGGGGGTGGGACAAAACACGTTATTTTCGATTCTTCCGTCTGTAGTGCAAATGTCTAAAATAATCTAGACAGAAACTTCCATTGGGCCGCAAAAAGTCTTCAAATGGGTCGCGGGTTGGGCATGCCTGACTTAGATAATACACTGTTGTTTGTAAAAAATGCAACGCTATGAAAGAATTATCAGAATTAAATGAACTTTGCAGCAATTATCAATTATAGGATGTTACGCAAAAGAGTAAAAATTCAGAGTCACCTCGCATGCATGGCGTACGCAGCGCCATCTGAACTGATGCTGAAAGCGTATAAAAAGAGGGCTGTAGCGGATTGTTGAAAAAGTTGATGATTATTTGTTAGTATCGAACGTTTAGTGCGAACTAAGTATGCCTTCACGACGAAATAAGGAGAAATTTCAGCAACTTTCGGAGTTTGAACGGAGGAGGATTATCGGTCTTCTCGAAAAGGTGGATTTTCATATCGCACAATAGGAGTGCAGCGTAACAGTTCCACAGTGATGCGAGTTTGGACACTGTGAACCGACGAGCACCGAAGAACTCGAAAAACTGGCAATGGACGACGAAAGGAGATGTCAGCACGTGACGATCGACACCTGCTTCGTATTGCGGTGAATGACCGCACAACTTCCTCCAGGCAGTTGGCAGAACGTTGGTCTACTGTTACAGGTGTACTAATGTCGGCTTCGTCAATTCATCGACGTCTTCTGCACCCTGGATTGCCAGCGAGTTTGTCTTTATATAGGATCCCCCTCACGACAAACCATCGACGGCTTCTTTTGCAATGAGCTCATGAACACAGAACCTAGCAAGCAGATTGGCACCAATTTGTCTTTTCAGATGAATCACGCCTCAGCTTGTGGCACCATGATGGAGGCATTAGTGTTAGACAATATGCTGATGAAGGATGCCTTCCAGAGTCCGTTATTGAACAACATAGCGGCCTTACACCCAAAGTTTTGGTTTGGGGTGCGATTTCGTATCATGGACGATCCAATTTGCATGAATTGAAGGTATTCTCATTAGCAATAGGTACGTCAATGAAGTGCTACAATCCGAAATTGTTTCTTTCTTTTAAGGAATTCCTTGGGCTATCTCTTAGCAGGATAATGAACGCCCACATGTTGCGAAGACTGCTCGAGACTTCTGTTCAGCCACAACATGCAACTTCTTCCTTATCTTGCTTATTCACCGGATATGTCACCTATTGAGCACGTGTGGGATTTGGTTGCTCAGCGTCTCGCTCGTGATCCGCGTCCTGCAGCTTCAAAATACGAACTTTTGTTGCGCATACAAGCAATATGGAATTATCTTCCCCTAGCAGACATTCAAAATCAGTTTGACTCCATGTCACGTCGTATAGTCGCACTTATTGCAGCTCGTGGTGGCTAAATACTGATTTCGGACACTTAATGTTGGTTTTTTTCTTTGAAAATTTTGTAGCAAAATGTTATTTTTATTATTCTTTCATGACGTTGCATTTTTTTTTTACAAACAGCAAATTATATACTGCACTTACTAGTATATTTTTTTGGGTAATCATCCTCTTCAGGCCATTTACTATAATTCTACTCGTATAGAAATAGTACGGACTATATATTTTACAGTTTCTTCACGGGGGCATTTTTTTTCATTTCAAACAATATCATGATATAACTCCAGGGGTTATTAAATGATGCGTACACCTATAATTTTTATTAAAAAAATTGAGAATGGTTTCATCTCTATAATTTTGCATCGAAGATATATATATATATATATATATATATATATATATATATATATATATATATACATATTATAATAAAATAAAAGTGAATAAGTACTAGAACCTACAGTGCTAAAGAAGTAAGAATATATATATCTAGCTATACTTAAAATTATTATTTAAGATTAACTATTTGTATATATTCTTGTTATTGTGGATTATATATTCAGTGAAATACGTTTAACGCGAAAACGCTTTAGACGAAATACCGGTTAACATGAAATAATATTACGGTCCAGGCAGACTATTTGTGGCCGCGGTAGCCGAGTGGTATAGTTATCGGACTGTGGCTTGCTTTGTCACGGGTTCGAGCCCAGTACCACTAAAGACCCGCCGTGTAGGGCAGCGATGCACATTAAATCTGTCGAGAGCTGAAACGTCCTCCCGTTGGTGTGGTGTGGTAGTTAGGAGAGGGGGTGCCAGCTCAGGTGTCGTCCACGTCACTTGACCATGGTTCAAAATTACGTGGTCCGTCGCCAAAAGCCCTCGTGTAGCTGAACAGTGCGACGTTAATATTCAATCAATTAACCATGCAGACTATTATGTATTTCCATTTATTTTTCCTCTTAACACAAAATGAAAACCTCTTAACACGAAAAGATGGAGAAGGAGTATTTTGAAATCGAACAGACACAATGAAATGTTTGAGAAAATTTCTGTATTATTAGGTTGTCTTGTACTGTATGATCGTAATAATACTTTTAGTAGACGATAATGTGTGTACAGCAGTGCTTCTCAAACTTTCAATACTGGCACCCCCTTTTTGAATCACAATTTTTTTCGCGCCCCCTTATACATTAATAATGTACTGAATGCAATAAGAATGCACATTGACGCTAAAGTTACAATAGGTGATCTTAATTATAAACCATACAAATTACTAACAAAAGTATTAAAAATTTTGTATACTACTTTTAAGCAAAATAAATAAATAAACAAAATAATAGGATAATTATTATGTTATTTTTCCTTTCTCTAACTTTTAAGTTGAACATATTACAAAATGCGGGAGCTTCTTAGAAGACAAAAAATAGATATCTGATAAATATAGAAAAAGAACTCAGAGGGTCAATTTCTAATAATAAGCATTCCTTATAAAAACTTTGCTTTCCAAGACAAGCTCATGGACGTCAATAATACTTATTAAACTTGTTCTTAATTTAGTATTAATTAATTAGTTATAAAATATTCTGTGCAGCGCTAATACATTAAAAGTATACCGGCTGAAGTGCCCGCTCTTTGCTCGAGTTCAATTATAAGAAAATAAAACATTATTGATATAATAGCTGAATTGTAAGGAAAGCAAAGCCAAGTGCTCGACAATGTTTACAAAAACGTAAAATGATTTTTTTAAAATCGTTGCTCAAATTATAATTAGTTTTAAGCGAATTGTAATTTTAAGCCTCACAGAATTAGCATTTATAATTGATGTTAAACAGTAGCGCACACAGGAATTTTTCAAGGGGGGTCCGGGGTCGAAAGTTCACCAATCTTGTAACAGGTTCCTTTTGATTTTGTCGATTTTCGGGAACAAAACACAGTAAAAAACTAATTCCTGAATAAATAATTAGCATTAACTAATAAAGTAAATCATTAATAACAAATACTTACTAAATTTTGCGTCTATAAACTTAGAATTATAATCAATCGAAAAAAAATCAAGGACCTTGGGAGTTCTGGACCCCCCGCCACTGATGTTAAATAATGATCAATAATATAAAATATCGATGAAGAATAATTGTATTATTTTTAATATTTAAAGTGAAAATACTTCAACATGTTTTAACCCGGGAGCAGGCGCGCACTCGATACGGTCGGTGTTATTGGGTCACCCCAATCCTTTTTTTTATAATTATTTTATTGTACACGATACAAATCATGATTCCAGTGAATAATTTAGCTAAGAGAAAGTTTACTTACCTACTTTCAAGGACTTTTCAATTTTTCTTTGGTAATAAATAAACAGTTTTGCCAGAATTAACGATTTCGTAATCTGTGTGTCCCGCGCGACCACTTGCGGGTAAAAAATATATTCATTATGATAATATGTATGTTACTGCTAAAAAATTGTGTGAAACGTTTTTCGTTATGCTTTATACATTGAGAATATTTATAAAAATATGTCTTGGCCAAGTAATCCTTCATGTGCTTGTGTGTGTGTGCTCTCCGTGGTTTTCCAAATATCATAAAACTCTTTTGCATGAAAAAAAGTGCAACAGAGAACACGTAAGAGAGGGGTCATAACTAACTGTACCAATAACTTAGAAGGTCAAACAGATTACAGCTTCAATGTGCAGTATTTCAAAAATAATGACAGTGATGAATTTTTTATGTTCCTAATGTTTTTCGATTCTGGGTCCGGGATCTGGTTTTTCTCTGAAAGAGTAGTATCTTAGGTTATAAAAAAAGCGTAATAAAAAAATCTCTCATCACGGGATAACCACAAATCAAATAAAAGTTTTTTTATTTGGTTATAGGATCAAAGATAGCTAATTAGGTATTGAAGAAGTTTTTATTTTTGATGGCTTAATATCGCCTATAAATTATATCAGAGTAAAAGTGCATTTTTTATTATGTCTGAAAGTATTTTGTTTTAATTCATTCCAGTAAACTAATTATTTTTTAAATCTTTTATTTTCAATATGCTCGCGCCCCCCAGGGGGGCGCTCCCCACAGTTTGAGAAGCACTGGTGTACAACCTCAATTGTGGCAAATACATTTTGGAGATTATTCAAATCTGAAATGATGCAGATGCCGACTGCGAAAATGAAATGAATAATGCATCTCCCGTTCGCCTGTCATCCGAAATGAGGTACATCATAAAAATTATGCACAATTATTTAGACGTGTATTCCAGTAATAAAATATCATTGCTCAGTGATAAACTTTTAATATCTTACATATGTTGAATTTTACAACTTAATGAACAACATGATGTGTATCAAAATCAACATATTGAATAAACTCATATGTCATTAGGTAAAAATTAATAAAAGAAAAATGAATATTATGATGTAAATTAAAAAAATAGGTTTGTATTTGGATAAATATGGGCAGTGGATTCGAATTTTTTTAAAAAAGAACACATATTATTAGATAAAAATAGAACAAAACACTTACTGTAAAATAAAGAATATGAGAAACTGCTTGCTTTTATCGGAATCTAACTCATAAATAGAGATTACGAGTCTTATTACACACATAACAATATTAGGAAGGTATTCTAAAAAAGTTCAAAATCATCCCCTACTAATATATTTTTTCAATGAATCATTTTTAAACAAGAAAGCAAAAAAAAGGAAATATAATCCCAGAAAAGTATAAGGTTTTCAGTTTGCTTTTAACAACTCTATACATATGCATACATACAAATAAGTTCTACTCTTAAATATAAATTACGTGCTAAGAGGGAATTTATTAAATTTTTAAAAATCTCGGTAGATCAGATATTAGTTGAATTTAATCGGTTTTCTTCACATGAGACTAACAAACGTTCCGTATTCTAGTTCTCAGGACTCTAAATTTTTTGTATACATTCTATGTATAAAGATTTAACTTTTCCTTTAAAAAAGAATCTTTCTTCTATAAATATTTTATATACATAATTTAACAGATTTATTTTAGTTGGAAATTCATAGTTTAACTTTTCATTATATTCTTCACACTTCCATTTATAATCAAATATCGCTTCCATACTTAATCAAGAATAAACATGTTTACTTTCAGCGTAGCTTGTGATTTGATATAAAACATATCACACTTCGTTCCACATATATCTATGTACGTGTTAAAATATTTTAAAGTATTAATGCATAATTAAATTTAAAAAATATTTTTTGAAAAACTGTTTTATTCACTTCTTTAATAACTTACACTAATAAGCTGGATAACAAAATGGCCGAGGTAATTTTTTAAACACATATGATACCTAATTTATAATTCATGTATGACATTATTATGAATAATTATAAAAGAATTACGATACTACACAAAGTCTTCCAAAATTTCCGCAATATTGGTCATTTCCGTTCCTGTCACATTTATTCACTGAAATTTCCCCCTTTTAAAGTGAAACATTTTTCACCTAACTTCGTTCACCCTCTTTTGCATTCAATACGATCCTTCAAATAAATATATCTAGGAGCTGAAATGAAATTCTGCTTAAACTCAGTCTTTTTCGGGTGAAAATGTAGATTTATTCGCCATCCTTCACAGCGGCTTGGCACATCGAAGACTTGACAAATTACCATTTATCCAAATACGAAATGGGAATGCCTCTAATGTTTTTAGCACCCTCCCTTCTCCACGAATCATCACTACCAGAAATCAAGTAGGTGCTACTGCTGAGATTCCCACCCCAGTAAAGGATAATGGCTGCAAATTACCGAATCACTGTAAGATTGATCGCTTCAAGATCTTGACAGTGAGCGATCCTTCGAATAATTCCGAAGAGTTTTCGCACTGTCTTCACCCGAATTAGATTAGGAGAGATCGAGAATGGAATTGATGGAACATGGAACCCTTCTTTTACATTCTCCAGTTTGATTTGACAAAATATATTGAGTGACGTTGCTTCTATTTCTTAGCACTTATGCTCTTCTGCCGTAGCTTCCTGGAGTTGATAGAAAAACCAGGACTTGCACCGATTCCTTAAGATATGTTGATCCCCTCTTGCTTCCTTTTTCAAATGAACTATATTGAAAAAGGCTTGTTTCAGAGAAAGCTTTATTCTCTATAATTGAAGAAAACGTGTGTGATTTTCTCACGAATAGAAACTGATTTTATTTATTTTGAAACTGCACTCCTTTTTCTAGAGATGGTTCCTTGAACATAGCAGTTTGTAAAAAAAAACAATTTTAAAAGTTTGCGAAATGGGAAATGGGACTATTTCGAAATAAAAATAATAAACATCAAAGAGAAGACTGATTAAATAAATTTTTCTCTTATATGTATTTGTAAATTGAGAGAGAGAGAGAGATAACGCTTTTATACTGCTGTCCTTAATAAAATACTTTTTATTCTTCCACTTAAGTTCAAATACATTTTTTTAAACTTGTAGTGGATAACACTTGGTGTAAATACATTTTTTCAAATATTAATTCATTAATTAAATTAAAAATAATAAATAGTAACAAACAAAAACAATAGTCCAACACCATATGTAAAAAGGAAAATCGCTTATTGTGTCCCTGTAGCACAATGGATCGCGCGCTGGACTTCTAATCCAAAGGTCGTGGGTTCATATTTTACCAGAGATGCCTTAATTTCTGAGAATGTGGTTGCTTTTTTACAATACTGTTATTTGAATAATTAAATTTAATTAATGAATGAATCGTAACAAAGAAAAAACACACCAGCACCATATATAGAAAGGAAAATCTCTATTTTGTCACTTAATATTGTGATTATGCCATTGGTAGATACATGTTTATATTAATTGTAACTGTTTAATAAAAGTAACTAAAATAAAAATTTTCTTTGTTGACCCAAGTAGGAATTGACTTAATTTTTTTCATAATACTTGTTCGTAAGATTTTATGAAATAGTAAAACTTTTTTAGATATATACTTATGATTATTTAGCAAAGATTAGAGTAAAAATTACAGATAATACTGAAAATTAAATGAGAAAAAGAGAAAGAAAATATACTGTTAATTATTTGCATACAAAGACTTTTATTCAGAACAATGCTCATGTTATTTGAACATATTTATATGTATTATTATTGTGTGTAATATTTTGGTTCTCGTTTTCAAAACCAAATAATTAGCAGAATATTTTACTCTGCTGTAAACCCTTTTCCAGTTCTTGAAAGTTTCTCCCTCATTTTCTTCTACAGAAAATATTTATACAAATATATGCAATAGCTTCACATAAACATGATGTATGCTGCTGTAAATTTTCCACACGAAGACACTAGGACTGTTCAAATTATAGAGGTGGAAAGTTTTGATATTTTTTTATTAACAGAAACCACAAATTTTGAATTATTATTTTAATTCTTAATTCTAAATGAACTAAATTTTCTACATAGTAATCCTTTTTTTACACACTATTCAATAAAAATTAAACGGTAGTTATTAATTATTTTAGTGCTTTCTCTTTATAGATATGAATTGTGCCATTATTTCAAGAGAATTTTCATCTTACCATATAGTCAGATTCATGTCATCTTACCTCGGTACCAAACCAAGAGGCCGTGGGTAGCCTAGTGGTTACAGCATCGCACTCCAGACCGGAAGGCTTGGGTTCGATGCTCGATGTCACCCAATACCCTCCGAGTACGCACGCAGTACGTGCTCGTTAAATCAATGAGTCCGAAAGTCTTCTGGGGTGTCGCAGCTGAAACCGCGAGTGCAGGGGACTGGAGAATATTTCCCTCCAGTTCCAGGCCTAAATTGTGAATGTGAAGATCGGTGGTGTTGTCATCTATCGTAAAGAAGTCCAACCAATTCTCACAGGCTCTGACAACATTCATTTCTTCCCTTCGGGAAATCACCGAGTTTCATCGTACTGTCGCCTGTATGGTGCTCAAGGCTAATGCCAACGACAGGCGTACAACTAGCCCCTTGCCCAAATGAATTTCGTGGGCCTCGATCTGACTACGTCATACAGGTGGTATGAGCAACAACAATAACTAAATCAAGAGGATTTCATTGACTTCTTGCTTTGTGTTCTTAGTCACGAAAGCATCATCACTGTTATCCTCTAACTTATTCAATATGTTTTCTCATCACCGATATTACTATTTTTATTTCCTATAAAGTAAAATAATAACACATACGTTTCTAATTAAAGTAAATGGCAAAGAATTTGCTAAAACAATTTTATAAATATTGTTCATATTTTTCCAGAAACTAAATTTTAGGAATCTTCCAAAAATATTCCGATAATATTATCACAAATACAAATCATATTTAACTAAATTTATTACAGTATTTGCTTCAAAACTATATACTTGGTAACTGGTATTTAAGCAAAAAAAAATCTTTTCTTCACATATTGAAAAAAAAATCCAACTTAGTCGATTTTATTCCCTTTACTTTAAGAAAGAAATAAAGTGTCTCAATGATTCTATCCATACTCTGTTAGGCGTTACGCTTGACCGAGATTGGTTGTTAATTCCGAATCCGTATATAAAAGAGGGTGTATTTTAAAGTTCTCTTCCAATGCCGACTTAGATGAAATCCAGGAACCAATTCAATTCGTTTGGGTTGGCCCGCTCATTCTACAAACTACTTCACCAATAGAAGTTTCAGGAGCAAAGAATAGAAGAACCGTTAATCTCTACAAAACCAATCTTGGAACTTCGAATCAGGTTCATAGAAAACATCTTCCTTTCTTCTATTAGAGTTTTGAACTTTTTGTATCAGCAACAGAAGTGCTTTCTATTTTCCTGAAAAAACTGAACATGCCGCCTATTGGAGGTTCCGTGCGTTGAAAGGTGCGAAAGAACGAAGTTAGAAATTGTTGCCAATTCGGCGAGCGATTGCTTTTGTTCGGATAACAGAAACTTATCAGTCAAGTATTGATCGACTAGGAGTTCCATTAACTGCAATCAGATGTTCGAATGTCTTCCTTTTTTCTATTTCTGCATCTTCCTTCTGTAATAATGATTTTGAGAAATATCTTTTTCGAGTGTCTTTATTTTACTATCACATAGAAATATCACGGCACTTTTCTTAAAATTTTAATCTTCCATTCATCATATTTTAATGTCGTATAAAATCTATTAAAAATAACTAGTGACATAAATTCAGTGAATAAAATACTAATGATAGTTTTTGAAAGCTGAATTATCCATACCTTATTGTAAAAATGCAGTGAGTTGATTGGAAAAAAAAAAGAAACTTGGCTGCCTTAATGGACCAGATAATGTAATTTGAAATACACATATGTAAGCCGCTGTTCTTCGAATATTACTTCTGTTAGATGCTTTTAAAGAAGAAAAAGATACTGAAATTTAATAAATTTCATTTTGAACTAACTGACTTTATGCCAAGTGAATTGAGGTAAAAATCACTTTTTGAATAATATAACTTCTAAAATATGCACTTAGAAACAAAAGTTTCAGAGCACCTTTTATAATTAATAATGAAACTTTGCTCAAAAACTTTAACTAATAAATTCCTTTTAAGTTTACTAATTAAATGAGAGAATGCTATCATTTAAATACTAATTTATTTATGATTAAATGGAGCTTACAAGTAAAAGCTCTATTTTGTTTTTACATCTTTCTTATTTTTGTTGTTTTGTTGTTTTAAATACACATTAAGTATTTAAAAATATCTTAATGTGTTATTTTTTATGTCAAACGAATAATAGATATATGTAAATATTTTTTATGTATAAAGAAAGCTGCATATTCTTGTTTTAATCTTTAAGTTTTCTTTTGCTTAAATAATTATTGAATTATTTTATTATTAAATCAAGGAAAGATAATTATTGTTGAAAGAAAGTTAACATTGAATGAAATAATAACTTACAATTGTTTCATTTAATAAAAAATTGAATTCGCCAGAACGTACCACATGCTTATATGGTTAAATATGCACAGTTGAATTGGCAAGCTTCTTGGTGTTGAGATAAGAATCTCGCCGTAAGCTAAAATTTGGATTTAAGTAAGGACGCCGTGTAAAATATTGAGAGCCACTATTTGAGCTCTTACCTACTCACTTCAACTGTAATTTACAACAATTGTTGTCAATGACTCTTGTGAAACTCTTGGGATTTAGTCCATAGCCACTAAATAAAAGAAACAATAAGAAAGAACACGGTATTAAAATTTAATGTATACAGCACTATCTTCATTGCATATATTGTAATTTCAAAATATGGTAAACATCATTGATAAGCTTGAATTAACTTTTCCCTTTCAAAATTTTCATAAATTCCTAAAGGTAACTATTTGTCTTTTTTAGATTTAATATACAGCAGTGTTTAATATTACATATTCCATTTCTTTAATCATGTACTCAATTCTCCATCGGAGTTTTAAACTACAAAGAATCAATCTACATAATTCTACATATTTATTTAATTTAAATAATGTAGTTTTATGCAATTTTAAAGCCATCTGACTGTTGTGAATAAATCTCTAAGACATTTTAGTGAATTACATGTAATTTACATTTCATAATCACATGTTAAGAGTATTTGTTTAATATATTGCATTATAATAAGATTAACTTACAGAACAACTTAGCTCTTCTTTTTTCATTTTAGCCATAATTTAAGAATCATATAATGAAACACCATTACATTAACAGAAACGAATTAGTATATTATTGCTTATTTTTTTAAAATTTTCTTTAATTTTGTTGCATTGAATTATTTTTTCTTAAATTTAGTTCTATGAATGTCTGACAAAGCAATTAATAATAAAATAATTTTTCACCATTATATTAATAGCAAATTAATAGGAAAGATTCAGGAAACACATTACACGAAAGAAAACTACGCAAAGAGTGGGAACTAGAAATATACATAATACCAAAAATTTACTGGTATATGTTATAAACCTAACACAGAATTTTAAATCTGACAGCTCATTTTCTATAATGATTCTTGAATCATTTACCAACTTAATTTATATAGAGAGAGATAGAGTCTTGTGCCCTGATTACAAATATATATTTTGCTCAAAGTGCTATAGGTATGTGTTTTTTCCGATATAATATATTATTATGAATTTTTATGGGGCCATTTACTTAGTACATTAAGGTATCCGACTACGTTCGGAACCTTGATTTTGAAAAAGTGAATAAATGGATAACTTTCATGATATTTAGAGTCACTTAGATTAGAATACATGCATGAAGTTGTTTTAAGGACATTTTGACAAAAAATTTATTTAAATACAATATTTTGGCAAAAAATTAACTTAGAATAATCTTTTTTCCAAATGTTCTACTGTTGTGAAAAATGCTTATATTGTAGTTATATTTTGCCTGTATATAGCTCAGACCTCTGCTCAGAGGCTCAATTAGAATTTTTTAAATATATAACTTAGAAGTTGGTTTATTCATATTTTACGACAACAGAAGGGAGCAATTTTAAGAAAAAAAAAACCAATAATTATTTCAATTGATGGTAACTCTGAAAATAATGTGATTTTTTCAAAAATTCTACTTGAGCCTCTGTAGAGAGGTCTGAGCTAAATACATGCAACATATTATTATAATAGAACCGTATTTCACAAAATGAGAAGATTTGGAAAAAAGATTATTCTAAGTTAATTTTTTGCCAAAATAATGTATTTAAATAAATTTTTTTGTCAAAATGTCTTTAAAACAATCTTATGCATGTATTCTAATCTCAGTGACTTTAAATATCAAGGAAATTATCCATTTATGCACTTTTTGAAAATATCGGTTCGGAACGTAGTCGGATACCTTAAACGTGTGATCCGTTGGAAACTTGTAAAATGTGTAAGGGTTATTCTAGTCCCCACCAAGTGTTAAATTCTATGGTGGTCACTTTTAGGAAAATCTCTGATGCTTTTATTTCTTTAACAAATTCATACCATCGCTACATTGATTTAGGACTGAGGGATTTGCTCCCATAGCGATATAGTGAAACCAAAGGCCGCAATAGGCTTTCTTTTGAATTGCCACATATTCGGGGAAAAATTGTATCTACTTTTAAATGTTTCTTCAATTCACCCTTGAAGGAACATTCATGCCGTAGACTGTACAATAAACCTTCTAAAGTTTACCTATCCAATGATACAAATGCTACACATTGTTATTTTAAAAAAATACTTTGTATTGTATTTTTAAAATCAAGCATGAGTTTTGTTTCGCCCTATATAATTAGAAGTAGATTTTTCTCATAAATGTACAAACATTAGGTTAACTCTCCGACCGGAGCATCCGTCTCTCAGACAGGGATGATTTGCTTTGATGCCTTTAGATAATGCTGTGGTGCGATTTTTGGACTTCAGTTGGACTCTACCCAGTGAGAGGATCACGTGGTGGGGTACTTCGCGATTTTTTTCGACTCATGATGTGTGCTATTTTTCTTATCTATCACCTTCTATCTATCATACGGACATTCCTATAGTTTTCTCGTTTTTGGTATTATTATTTTTAATTATCTTTACATGAATATAATTAATTTCTAATAAGTTTTTATAAAAAATACTAGTCAAAATTCTTATGATAAAAATATATTAATATAATGTGCCTCATAAAGACTTAAATATTAAAAATTCAATCAAATTTTAATGGCGATAAAAAGGCATTTGAAACAGTCCTTAAGGTAATAAAATTTAAAAAAAAATTGCGTACCTGTCTGTCAGACGAATGATTCTCAGAGCTGCAAAAAAATTGATGCTCCAGCCAGAGGGTTAACCAATGAAAGAGATCATGTATGTATCATTGAATAATTTTCAGGAATTACTAAAATTATATGTTTAAAAAAGTATACAGATTTGTGTCTTACCCGTTATCATTCAGTGTTATTCGATTCAGTGTTATCCATTACATTTGATGTTATCGTAATCCCAGCCTCCATTACAATATTTTTAAAATTAAATCTTGGTATTTAATTTATTAGGGCTAATTTAAGTTAAGTTCAGGTCATGTCTTAAATTATATCTTTTAACATTCTTAAGCCAAAAAATACACGATTAAATTAATTTTCTCTTTTCTAGCCAATATTTTGAATGACGTAATGTAACTGTTAATAAAAAAATACCGCTAAATTACTTTTCCTCTTTTCCTTAATAAAAATATATATTATTATTAACTTTGAATATAGTTAGATTAGTATTTTAATTTCCTAACGATTTTGAGCAATTTGTTTCTTATTTAATTTTGTATCAAGTACAAATAAAACAAGAAATGAAAAAAAATACTTACTTATAAATTATTTCTTTTACATTATAGTTATTTTTATGATTATATGAAGACGCGAAATGTTTGGTAATATTTTAATACTTATTACTTTAATATATTCTTTAAAAAATAAAGCATTGAATAAAATAAAAATATAAACTGACACAATTTAATTTTAAATGACTCCGTTAAATTCAAAAATATTTTAAGGAAATATTTTAAAATTTGGTTTTTAAAGCTCCCCTATGTAGCGTTTACTTCTTTCTTTTATCAAATAAAAATTTGAAGTTCCAATAATACACAGCCTCAAAGAACAGAGATATTGTTTAAAAAAATTAAAAAAGGGTTGGTATTATATAAAAGACATTAAATCTTTCTGAATCACGTTAAAGGCAGTTTTCTTTTTTTTATGTAAAACTCATTATGCATAACAATCCTATCCATAGCTCAGAAAAGATATTTTAAATTATGTTGAAAATAAATTTTACGAAGGTATCCATTTCTAAAAAATTGATTTTTTTTTGTAAAAAGAAACTGAATGTTTGTACTAATGAACCACACAAAAGTGAATTGAGTTCCATATCAGTAGAATACAAAAATTATTTTTATAGAACTTCCAGTGAACTTTCATTTATTTATTTTTTTCATTTTTATCCGTGATCCGACAGCAATTTCTTTTCATCGTCTTTCTTCACAGTTTGACGACAAGTGCTGTCTAGTCGGCAAATTCTTTATTTTTAGATATCGCTCTCTATTGTGAAGTGTTTGCAACCAGGTACAAACAAAATTGAAAAGACTCAGAAGCCACAAAGATGCCGCTTACCCGTAAATAAGATAATTGAACTGTTGGTTCAAAGTTATTTTAAACAACAAAAAATATAGGAATTATTCTTGAACATTCTTGGTGTTCGTGCATCCACGAACTGTTAGCTCTTCCTAAGTCATCCAAAATAAACTACTTATAGATTTTCCTTTTTTAAGCACGGTGGATTTAATTTAAACTTTACAAAGCTTGAGATTTACCTTAGAAATTCGTTTTATTTTCTTTAAAGCTAGCAATTCCCTCAGTCTAATACTTTTAAGACGATACTTTCTAAAAATATTTTTCTGTGTGTTTCTTTTTACAATGTAGTTGGTTCTTATGTTTGCACTGGGATTTTTTAAAATTTATACTTTCCAAAATAATTGAAAGAATTAATTTCAAATCAATTTGTTATAAAAAAATATGGAAACAATTTTAGAATGATACACGTTCAGTATAATATCTAATTGTAATTATATTTATCCTTTATTCTCTAACCTATAGTATATCGTTAACATCATTTCTCTCTCTTCAACTTGTTTGCTTATAATTATCTTTAAATCTTTAAATTGGATAAATAACCGAATTTAGTTTTGTTCTATTTGTATAATGAAAAATCCATTTTCAATGAATGGGTGAATATTCTATTTATAAAGAAGGTCATTCAAAATAAAATGTAATTATGAATTAAATAAAAATTACTTAATGATATATGCTTTAAATAACATCTCAAAATAATTTGTTGCTTGCTGGATTGTTCAAAAGTAACATTTTAAAGAAAATGCTAATAGAAATCAAGAGGTGAAACGCCAATAATAGCTCTCATCTCGTGCTTCTATTGAGCACAATGTTAATACACAATTAAATTTCCGAACATTTTTAAAATAAAAGAAAATAAAGTAGTAGCATCAAATATTATTTAGTAGATGAAACATTTTAATATACATTTTATGTGCAGTCAGCACATTCATTATATGTTCGATAAAAGCGTTTGACCTAATAATATATAAAAAAAATGTTTCGTAAAATTTTTAAATTGTTTTGGAATGAAAACTAAAATTTGGCAAAAATGTTATTTTATACAGAATTTAATAATAAAAAAGGAGAGGGGGATTATATACAAAGTTTCATAAAGGGCAGTTTTAGTCATTTCTATCTCTCTAAATTGTGCATATTCAAGACTCACGATATAGAAATTTCACTGGCTTAAGTTGGAGACAACAAAAGCTATGAATATAGTAGGCTGAGGACAACTTGTAGCAGATTTCAAGCCTGTTTTAATGACTAGCCAACCTTCCTCCTTATTATTACATTTCTGAGTATTGCGTATTTTAATTCCTGTATATGAGAGTTCAAGTTTATATACTTTACAAATTATATAAGATAACTTTACTACTGTTATAACATAGCATTGGTGAAGGGTATCAGAACATTGTTTTCAAATTCGCTTTAGGTGTTGTTTGTGTTGAATAATGTCGATTCTAATTCTAAGAATACCAGACTCACGATGCAGATAGTCTGATGATGTATTTATGATGTTACATCTTTTAAATCTGTCTCAGTTTAAAACGTTCAATCTATCGAGGTTTAAAATGCTCCTTTTAATGTGGTATAGAAGCTTGGAGAGTGGGATAACAACTCTATCGTTTCCTTACATTAACATTGCTCAAAATAATGAAATCCCAGAATTCGAATTCAAGTGAGACTTTCTAGAAGTTGCGCTTCTTCTTCGCCAAATTTAATTGAAATATTTGCAGTGAATATATACTTATCTTAGAACGTATTATTGCAGCTTTTCACAGTAGATGATTTACTTACATTTCAAATACGCATAAGATCTAGGGAAATCATATTTCTAATTACTTGTAAAACTATAGCTCTGTTATTAAAAAAGGTGTTAATTTATAAATTCCGAAAAAAAAAGAATAAAATCAGGGAAAAAATCTATTATATAGGCTCTCATATAAATAAAAAAAATATATTGCTCAACGTAAATTATCACTCTGATGTTCCTATATATATTATTAGAACATTTTCACTAACACACGTATCAATTTATTACGATTTTTTTAGGCATTCTTTAATTTCAATCTATTTAATTTTTGCAGAACCAGGACAATTAAAAACATGAAAAACTTGGCGGAATATATATATTTTTACATTAAAATATATCACACCAATATATTAAAAAATGTACTATTTTTTGGAAGAATATCTAAAGGAGAATCAAGAAGTCGTTCGATACTTATAAGGAAAACTTTTCGTCCAAATCTGGGATTTTTCCAAAGCAAAATTAGTCTCATAAATCATCAATGACACATATAAAAATTATATATATATCGCAGGCTTAGACATATCTTTAAAAAGATGGTGATACAAAATTTTTTGCAAACATCCTGTTCTTCACAGACAAGCTTACATTTTAATTTGCACTACAATGACTATGTAATGCAGAAAGAAAATACTAATTATAATATTCAAAACGTAGCTTTAATTTTTATTTAATGAAAGTTCTATGTTTAGGAATACAATAAAAATAATGTTTTTTCATTACAAAATTCAAGTTTGATAGCCCATAAAAATAGCTCATCGAATAGTTTGTCATATTTAGTTATATTTTCAATAATAGAATTTATGGAACAACAATATTAGAGACTCTATCAATAATTATTCTTCTAACATATAGCGAAATTGCCGTACCCTTCAAATTCAATAAATAAAACTCTGTTTTGTTCAGTTTAATTACTAAACGAATAACCTCTACTATTTTTTTTTATTCATTTGCTATGTTATTTGAATTTCATGACATTTAACAAAGAGATAAGACAATTAAAAGTACGCAATTGTTCTAATATATTAAATAATTAGTATAAGAGGACTCACATCTTCTTCTTTTAATAGCTTTGTTCTGCTAGAAGATATCATTTTTCAGCTACTGAAATTAATATAGTACACCAGATTGTTAAACATAATCAACGTTTCTTTGTGTTGTTTTTCTCTCTTTGATGATATCATAAGGGATTTACTATTGTGTTGGATTTCACCCATATTATTAAGCCTCATTGGAAACTGTTATTGTATTCAAAAATGAGTGTTTGAATTCTCCGATGCTCCCAGAACCTCACACAATAAATATTATCAGAAACACAGCCAGCAATTCAACGTCGAAACAACATCAAATAAATGAACTTACATTCCAGGCAGAAAACAAAATAAGCATAAGTTTAACGCTGATACTTCATAAAACTTCTTGATTTTCAAAACTAAAATAGGTTCAAATATTAATTTCTGAAAATGAGATTAATGAGAGTTTTATTAACTTTAAAACGTTAAATCAACACGAGAGCTATTGGCCACGGATCTCGTAATTTTGAACCTTTGACAAATGACAAGACAGATACCTGATCTGGCATCACCCTTTCCTACGACACCATAGGAAGGACATGAGCCTAGACAGATTTAATGTACATCAGTACCCTCTAAACGTAGGTGTTTAGTGGCAACAGAACTTGTATTCGCGAGACCTTATTCATTAGTTCGTGACCATATAAACCCCAGGTTGCCACGGTTACCAAGGAAGGGAAAAGATAAAATACATTGAATGACATAATTAAATTTATTATGAATCTTAATAGGTAAGGAAAAGCTATGAAGAAGAAATAAAATGAGAATATGACATTCTGTAAGTAGGATATATTCTGTGGAATTTGGAAACTGAAATAAATAATTTAAAATCTCTTCCGGTAAGCTGTTAAAGGTTTGCATATTGTAAATATGCACGCGATCAATTGGAACAGCTGAGTTTCCTCGACATCAATATTCTGTACTTATAAAAATACCTGTTACATTTCTTTAACAATACAATATAAACTTAGTATAATTTGAAGTTTTTTTCTTTTTAGACAATGTGGTTATTTTAAAAGTTTTCATAACTGATTAGTTTTTGTACTTATACTCTAGTTTTGATTATTAGAATCCTTTATACTTTTAATATACATAGTACAATTAAATAATTCAAGTTTCTTCTATTTTTTAAAGATATTAAGAAAGAAAAATAAATTATTTTTTACATGTGCGTGAGTAACGTTTTCTATGAAATATATAATGAAAGTACGAAGCAGAAGCAGTTTTTTTTTAATCAGAATATATTTTAAAAATTTTATATTCTGAGCATTATGTTTAAGTAAATTATATTGCCTAACTTAGATAAAGTCATAACCTGAAAAATGTAGAAATACTATCATTACTTTTCAGTCAATCATTTTACAGTATAATACTGAATAATACAGCTGAATAAAAGACATTAGTGAGAAATAAAGGGATAATATTTAATTTCTTAACTAGTGTTTGTAGTTTGGTGGGGTGGGAGCTCTTAGTTCTTCCGGACCTTCATCTATGATATTTTAGATGACATTAAAAAGCTTAAAAATTGTCCTTTTTAATAAATAATATTTAAAATTTAAAATATAACTATTGTAAATTAATAAACATAATGAATTAATTTGATATGAATAAAATTACAAATATAAAATAAAGATAAAAATTGATGAAAAACTCTTGACTTAGAAAAATTTTCATGATGGGGGAGGATGTGGGTGCAACCCGCATTCTCCCATTATGCTTATCTGGTTGCAGCAAAGGAGTCTGTGCCAATGAGAGAAAATATTTAGATGTAAGAAAGTTAAAAAGAGAGATAGTTGGTATAAAGTGAAGCTTCTGTTATTGACTGACCAGAGAGGTCAGCTATTTTTGAATTTAAGTTTGATATACTATTAAACATGTGCCTACTAATTATAGATAGGGAAAAGTTGAAGTTTTTAAACCTTTCAAACAGTTTAGGCATTTATCCAATCCTTCCACTACAACGTATTTTTAAAGGAAATTTTTTAAAGTATATTAAAAATAGAATACAGCTTTAATATATTATTAAGTTTTTATTTTCTCTGCCCTTTTAATTGTAAATTAATTACTGCTTATGAATAAATATAAAATCAATTCGTATTAAGCATAACTTTAGACGATACAAAAGAATTCTATGTTCTCTATTTGTTTTCTTAAAATCTTAATATTAATAGGGTTTTTTTTTCTTAACTCGTAAGGTCTTTACAGGCGAGTGCTTTATTTAGTCTTGTTTGTGCGCTTCAAAATTGGAGTTAGACTTTATGGTTGTGTCACCTGTCTTCTAAACCTTATGCTAATTTTAACTCCTTTAGCTTTATTTTGTCAGCTTCAAATGTTGGTCGGGCGTAAAGCTAGTTTTATGTGTTGACAGTTCTTATTCTATCAAAACGGGAGCAAGATATAACTGTCAAGCATTGGCACAAATTATGTTTTTCTTTGCATGGAATGAAATATTAATCAGAAAGATTTTTCTCTTTCCCTTTTTTTTAAGAGATAAAAATCCAAGAAAAAAATCTATATATATTATTATTAAATTCGCAAAGTATTATTTTTTTTAAATCTGAAGTAATTCAAGAAACATATTAGCTCGATATAAAAGACTATTTTTAATAGTTATGCGCGATAGTCTGCATTTGTTAATATTGCAGTTCTTATAGTCGATAATATTTGAGTTGAATCGTGCTTGTTTTATTTTCATAAAGGATGTGCAGAATTACATATAATGCTTCACATTTGAATGAACTGGTACAACGATTTCTTTTGCAATATGCTGTGGAGAGTAAGAAAATAAATGTCCGTTTCAAGACTTCTTAAATGTGTTTCTAGTACAATTTCTGTGACTTGAGTGTGGCAAATATTAAAAAAAATGTAATGATATATAACTGATATTAATTTATGTAATTAATTAAGAAAGCTATTATAATGAATTAATGTATTATTGTTGATAAGTTTTTCCTAGTTTACCTTCCTTCCTCGTATTTTGTGTAATAATCTTCACAGTGACATAACGGAGAATATTAGGGGCTCCCTGCAAAGTCAGGTTTTGTCTTTAATATTTAATAAAATGGTTTAATATGTACTTGGCGTCAGTCACGCTTAGATCTCATAGAATCCTGCCTCTCCCACAACGCAGGGGTGTACGTTGCGCCACTGAATCTTCAACCTTTATAATCTCTTTCATATATATTATTTCCCACACTAATGTAATCTAAATTTGTAAAAATGTGTATTTTGCCACATGTTCAGGATTCACTAAAATCCATCATTACGTCAAACAACGAAATCCCTTTCAGAAAGTAACTGATAAATATTTTTTTAATCTTACTGATGCATATTTTAGCCAAATGAATTTGTAAAAGTAACTTTAATCTTCTAGACATGTAAAAATATGAAGAACTTTATAATGTACTTTTTGAAACTTTTAAACTAGCTTATGTTAAACAAAAGGTTATATACGGAATTTCGTTCAAGAGTATTGGAATTTGTTTAAAAAACACTACATTTTTATACATTGTTTAAAAATATTATCTCAAGATTTCTTGATTTAAACTATAACACAAATAATAAAATCATTTTTAAAATATGCCTGAATTTAAATTCATAGAAATTTTTGATAATAGCTTATTTAATTCAATTATAACAAAAATTTTCATTATAAGATTATCGGCATTCCAAGTTATATAGGCATCATTTTAAAGACTAATTAGTTAATTTTTACATCACAAACGTTTCATCTCTCTTACATAAATTTTAACTCGAAACAGAAAAAAAATCATTCATTTGAGTTTATTTTAACAAATTTTGTTTTAATAAAGAAATTGAGTTACCTTCAGCTAACCTGAACTGAAATTGATGTATTTTAATCAACCGCGAAATAGAAAAGTATCAAATTTCATTGTAGAGCTATTATATTCCAATTAAAGTTTAAAATAAACATATAAAACCATTATATTGATTTCTATAAAATCTAAGCTGCTGGAGAATACTTTTAACAACTATTCGAATTATTTACATTTAAATGTATTATTTATAAATAGAAATACAGAAGGATTTAGTAACCGTTTTTGGACATTATAATCGACTTTAGCAACTAGCCTACTATATCTCATTGATAATTTAATTAATAACATAACAGGATCATATTATGTTCGAGCGTACCTGTCAAACACACAAGGTGTGCCGAGTGACGATTTATTTACACATGAGAGCTTAATGATGGTGAGAAAGGTAGTCATTCGTGAAACCTGTAATTGTTACATTATAGCATTGTAGAATAAGGAATGTGAGATTCATAGGTATACTTCTATTAAATGTTAGAACTAAGTGTGTGTGTGCATCGGCATAATTTTCTATTAAATATTTTGAAACAATTTTCAATGTTTTCATTTTTTGAAGTATATTCCTAATGATTGCAAATTTTTTATACATTTACTGAAAAAAAAAAAGAACTGACACAAGTTTTGTGTGAGAAGGAGAAGTTGATTAAACTGAATAACTTTTGTCAAAATTGTTTACATAATAGACTATTATATTAATTTCAAATAAACATTAGTTAAATCATAAGATTTACAATGCTATTCATTATTCATTGAATAAGTTTAATAGTTCTAACTAATTGCTAGTTGGTATTATTAACTCGGCCAAGTTAGATTGAACAGAAAGCCTTTGGCACATTAATTTGATATTCATTATAAGAGAAAGATAATAAAATAATTTATATGGATTTAATAGTAAAAGTAGTCCATATTACTAATATAAAGTAATAGTTTGAAAAAACTTATTTTTTAAAAACAAATCCCATGTGGCATTAATGTCTATTCTACACATTATTTGTAAATGCAATAACAAGACCGCTTCGCCCTCCTAAAATTCAGGATTCGAAAACTGCATTGCTTTAACAGTAGTATTGGTTATAACAAGAAATTATAAGGTCTCTTAAAGTATCCGACTACCTGCGACATCTTTTTTGAAAAAAAAATGGAGGTATGGAGATTTTTTTTTTGGTTTTTAGATTTATTTAGTACATTTAAAAAAGGCTAAAATTAAGGAGAGAAAAATAAATTATTGCTACTAAAATGGGTAAAAATTGACAAAAAATTACATAAACTGTACATCTCTGTACAAATAGTAAATGAACAAATTCTTTTTTTTTCAATTTGTATGTATTACTTTGCTATTTCTTTTTGAAATGACCATCAGGTTAAGAGATATTTTTAATTTTTTACAAAACTAGTTAGGGGAGACCGGGGCAAGATGACGAATCTCTTAATATTTCCGTTTTCTGCTAGATTGCAAGATCAACCTAACACTACTGGCTCTCTTACTGGCCGTTCGTTAAAATATAGTATAGATAAGCCTAATTTTACATTTTCGTGTTAGTTGTGAAGATTTGGTTGTTTATAGCTGCCCAACGTAACTTTTATGCATGTGTAAATAAGCTCTGCTACAGATACAGGCAAGATATATCGTTTATCTTTCATATTTGTGAGTAACTTAGTTTAAATACTACATATTGCCACAAATAAATATCAATTAATCGACTTCCTTCATGGAAATGGAAAATAATATTTATAAATAGGCAGTCTGGGATAAGATGGTGAGCTCGTTATCTTACTTCTCATTTCGGAATTTATTAAACTAACTATGTTGTCTATTCTATTAAATCCTGTAACACTAATTTGTCTGTGTTGTTTTTGTCCACTCGACCTTGCGATTCTATCTCTTCTGGGGCTAAGGGGTGCATCTGATTGTGGAATGTGTCGTTCAAAAGGGGGCGATCAGAGGAAGACATTTTTGCCATCCGCTATCAACTTAATGGTAACTTATCCAGAACTATCATAGGCAAAAGTATCAGTGAGCGTTTGAGCACCGCTTACTTCAGAGCAGCCAGCTACAGTTAGAAATGCCGTTAAAGAGTTTAAAAAATGCGGGATTGAGACTCATAATCCTCTTGTTTTTAGCGAACATGACTTTGATGCTTCAAAAGCTACTGACTATGATGTTGTTGGCGATGAAATTGAGAATAATGGTGCGCTAATCCTCTGACCCTGGTAGTAGACAACCAACATATAAATCATCCAGAAGAACCAGAACATATGGCTAATGCTGATTATGATGCTCTAAAGAAGTTTGTTAGTGTTTTTTTTAATTTCAAACCATTACCTAAAGCAACACAATGTGAGAAAATAAAAGAAAGTGTAAAAAAGTGAGCTCAAGCATTGTTACAAGCACACCCTTTAAAGAAATGTTAGAACAAAGGGAAAAGAGCAGAAGAAAAAAACTTTAAAAAACCAGAGAAGAGAAGCCCGTAAATCTAAAACGGGAGTAAAAAACTCGAACTAAGTTCCTGTAGTTCTAAGTCTATTAAATCCGGGCCAAACAGTCCAGTTACATCAACTTTTCAAATAATGATGTTATAAGATGTTCTGCTTGTGAAGAGGAGTATTGTGACTCTCCCACAGAAGAATGGATTCAGTGCTGTAAATGCCAAGAGTGGTGGCATGAGGAAAATTCCAATTATGAAAATGGCATTTTTATTTGTGACTAGTATTAGCTGCTCAACTAAACACTTCTACATTGCGTTACAATGTATTATGCTTAGTTTGATACTTTGTAAGATGTAAAAACCCAGTTATCATTTGTTAAACCATGTAACCTATTCAAAAGATAAAATCTGTTCAACCTCTCTCAGTGTCGTCATCTTGCCCCAGTACTGGGGTTCTGAAAAAATAAAATTATCCTTTGTTTCTTTTTATTTGAAAAACATTAAATGGTAATCTATTTAATACTATAAAAGGACTACTCTCACACTTCATGTAAAAATAATTTTTTTATTCTTAAAAATAAATTAATAAACAACAAATATTTTAACATAGTCATCTTGCCTCGGTCTCCCCTACTATACGAAATTGCTTAAAAAACAGTGATTGTATTCACATAAAGAACTGTAAATTTTGTAATAAAACATTCATTGATAAATCTGAAAGTTTAAATACTTCTACTGTTATACAGAACATACAGAAAAAAACTTCAGCAAATTATTTTAAAAGCTTTTTGAGCAATCGCTGTACCCTTTTGAATTTTTCGAAGAAAAAAAACTTATTCCGAATAAAACGCATTTTAAAGTTTGACATCTTGTGTACAGTTATGGCATCTGATTTTACTAAAACATTTGTAATTTTTGCTTTGGTGAATGGAAAATATAAAATACTTGGTATTTTTTATAAAGCTATTAAGATGTTCTATAAAATAAAATCATATAAAAATTTGTAAATTTTTTTAAAAAAAGTCATGATTTTAGGGTATAGTCGGATACCTTAACTCATAAAAGAATTTTTGTTGCGAAAGCTGTATAATTAAAAAAGCGGATCATACTCTCTATTAACCCACATTTTTGCTTGAACTTGTAACACCTATTTTAAACTTTTCTGCTCTGATAATCCTTCACATATTAAAAAAGTATTAAACAAGTTTTGACACGTGTATGTGAACCATACATGTTGTATGCATTTTTATTTCAACACAACACGCATATATAAATTCCATCTTTATTTAAAATATGTACTGTATTTATGGAGATAATCAAACCAAATTGAAAAGTTTCATATTTTTTTCTGTTGTTGGCTATTTAACCACAGGTTCATTTTTTTAAAATTCACTTCAGTATGTATTTTTCACGTTTGAAGTTGAAAGTACTCTTATTTCGATTCTTATTCAAGTTAACGATAAAATATTTTTACTTATCTTTTCCAAGTAATTTTCTACCTCTGCTTTGTCAATTCGCAAGCATTAATACGTCATCAAAATCCTATTCATTATTGTTTTGTCTTTAATGGGTTGACTTAATCGTAAAAATCTGCAATGAAGAAATCATTAATGTAATTAGAAAATGATTTATTGGCAAAATGAAATTGTTCTTTATTCATTCGTTATGTAAAGCTTAGCCCACTGTGAAAAAAAGTAAAAGAGTTACACTGGTAAAAATGTCATATGTAGTAAAACTAGAAAAAAAAGATAAATAAATGGTGTTTTTTTTCGAGGTATAGAACTTTGAATTGCAATAAAACAACGATGTATAATTCGATTGACATGAATTTTTTATATTCGAAAGATAATCTTGTGGCATTACATTTTAAATAGGACTTCTGGCATTGAACTGCCACGGCTGACTCGGATGTAGTCCAATCTGGACGTCGAATTTTCGATGACGTTTTCCAACATTTGTGGCCGTATATCGGCAATAACACGGCGAATGCTGTTTTCCAAATGGTCAAGCGTTTGTGGCTTATCCGCATAGACCAATGACATTACATAGCCCCACAGAAAATAGTCTAGTGGTGTTAAATCACAAGATCTTGGAGGCCAATTCACAGGTCCAAAACGTGAAATTAGGTGGTTACCAAACGTGTCTTTCAATAAATAGATTGTGGCACGAGCTGTGTGACATGTTGCACCGTCTTATGTTAAACCACAGCCCTGGACATCATGATTGTTCAATTCAGGAATGAAAAGATAGTAATCATGGCTCTATACCGATCACCATTGACTGTAACGTTGTAGCCTTCATCGTTTTTGAAGAAGTACGGACCAATGATACCACCAGCCCATAAAGCGAACCAAACGGTCAGTTTTTCTGGATGTAACGGTGTTTCATTTTGACATACACTTCTGTGGATTAGCTTCACTCAAATGCGGCAGTTTTGTTTGTTGACGTAGCCATTCAACCAGAAGTGCGCTTCATCGCTAAACAAAATTCGCTTATGAAAATCGGGAACAACGGCAATCTCGTTTTGGGCCCATTCGACGAATCTACGCCTTGCTTGATGATCATTTTGATGAATTGCCAAACCAAACTGAGAATAAATCACTTGGCAGCTGTTAAATAGGTCGCAATCTTGGAAAGTATTTAATACCAACTTAAACTTCTATACCTGGAAAAAAACACTCTTTATAAAACACTCAAAAATATATTTATCTAGCATTTCAATCAGATTTTATGTATTTTATAAGTATTTTATTGCTTATTAAATGCACCCCTTCACATAATTTGGAAAATCCTACTCTCAACAAATTAGTTTACAATGCTTTTTATTGTTATAAAAACTATTCAAAAATCATAAATTCTATTATTTAGGAATTTTACCTTTAATAATAACATTCTGGCTTATAAATGTATGAATCATATTCTATCCTGTATTAATAATCGTACCTTAGTATTTATCAAAGCCTGATGATCCGATTATGAGACCTACTAAATAACTTGACAAGCAACATCTATCCATCCACCATTTAGTTAAAATGTATATCTCAACCAACTAGATAAATCAGAATGCTCAATTAAGTTGATAGTCGTTATTGAAAGGTCACGTATTGATATTTGAAATGTCACTTCCGGATTCTGAAGCGCATGGTGTATTGCATGATTACCGAGGTCACTTCATTTCCATTGGCTAACAGTTGTTTTTAAAACTCAATACATAAAATTATCTGATAATTGTATGCAATATAGTCACTTCCAAAGGACGTATACTCATGAATTGTCTGCAAAAGAACAATATAGTGTGGCTTCCATCTTTCTTTTACTTCGATAAGAGCAAATCCTCTGTTACATCGTTTTGACTATGCATTAATATTATTTTCCCCGTATTATTTAAATTTTGAATTTGTGTTTGCTAACATTTACTGTACGCGCTTTTATATATATTTATATTTGTGTTGTGTGTGCATATATATGTACTGCTATATGTACATGTATAATGCATGTATGTGTGTTCCTTAAGTATTTGCATTTTGAAAGTCTGATTATGACAATTTTTCCTAACCTTCTCCATTGTATAATTTTAATTATTGAATGTCTCCGTTTGCATGTGAGCAATTTTGTATTACTTTTTTTGCATTTATTGTATTAGCACATCCATTCTTGTTTATTTTCTCTCTTCATTCTCATTTGTGCCTGCATCCTTCTACTTGAAACTTCTTTCCACTATAAATTGAGTATTAACTTATGTGTGTACTCTGTGTCATACTTTTGTCGACCCACAAGGAGTCTTTACCTGTAGTCTCATGGACAAAAAATAGTGCCCAATGTATTTTTATGAAATCAACCCACTCAATCACTGTAAGTTACAGTCTGTAGTTATAAAGTAAAAGTAAATATGTTGGAATTTTTTTGAAGCATTTACGACACATAATAAAAATTTCTTGATCGGGTTTTTCTTTATACAAATTCACTATTAAATACGTTTTTCTTTATTTAAAAGGATTTTTGTGGATGAATTATTCGAAATTAGCAGCCTATATGTTGTAAAAAATATTTTTAGTTCAAGTTAAGTAAAAGAAATTTATTTTAAGCGCGTAAAATATGTATTAATTACTTTCAATAAATTTAAATATATCTTTACGTACTGTTTTTACAAAAATTAGGTGAATTTATTTTCAATTTATTTAGCAAATAATTTCAGCAGGTTATACGAAAATCAAAACTAAAACCCGGTAAAGAAAAAAAAAAATTCTAATTCTTGAATTATACGTCAAGAAACGAAACTTTTTTTGCTGATGGAAAAATCTAAAATGACATGGTATTGGCTTGCGATTAAATAGATCGACGTTTCAAAAATAAAAAAATGCTTATTTTATTTAACATCAAGTACATACAGAGCGGATAAAATATTTCCTGTTCCAAAATCCATACTTTTCTGAGAATATTAAGAAATTCCAACACACTCCTTTCTTTCTCTTGGAATATGTTTTAACTTTTAAAAACGTTGAAAATATTTTCTTTTTTGTATTCATAAGCTAACGGAATCGAAAAGGCTTAAAAAATTAGAGTTCATCTTTTAAAAGAAAAAGAAGACTTTACAATTGTATTTATGAATACAGCACACTTTCTTCGATACTCGGAAACATCCATGTAAATAAGTTGTAGAGAACAAAATGGGTTTCTTTTTGAAAGAAAATATAACTCAGAGAACTAGAAATGGCGAAAAAATCAGAAGAAAAAAAAAGGAATGCATATTCGATTCTCTTCCGCGGTATATCCTTATTTTTTTTTCCTTCTTTTTCCTTAACCAGTCAGGTGAATTTGTGTATTTTTCCCGAAGAGCGTGAGTGGTTTACGCTTGGATTGGCGTCTTTTGTATTGGGAAGCATAAAACATGAGGAGAGGATTCGGTATTCGGTGCGTATAACACAAATGCAATATTTTTAGCGTGGCTTATGGGAGATCTATGGATATATCACGGATTTGAAAATATGTTTCAGAACTGAAGTGATGTGATCCTTCGTTTTAGATTCCGATGCTTGATTAACTCCTCATGACACAGAATTGTATTTCAGAAATATAGCATTGTTCATGCGTTTGCATTGTTTAGGGAAAACAAATAAACAAATCGTGTTTTCACAAAACATTGGAAGAATACATGCATAAGGGGAAAACATCTGGAAACAATTTAATTTAAGAGCATAACCAGAAAAATACTCTACATATATACTTTACAAAAGAATACATAATAGAAAAGGAAACTCATGCATCTGGTAAATGAAAAAAAATAGCTGTGATTGATTTTTGATATTTATTAATATTATTATTTGTGTTTGTAAAGGCACGCATATTGAGTTAAATTTGTTATTTCAGTACATTTTTCTTTGCAATACTTTTTGATTTTCAATTTCTTGTCAATGGAAATAGAATCATAAATATACCACTTTGGGAAATGAAGATTATTTATTATGAAATGTTTTTATACGAATTAAGTTTATGTATAAATAATACGTAGCATGCTGAAAGAGAATTGTTACATTTTCCTTTAAATATCCTTAATAGGAAATCGAGGTGGTGACTAGGCTAAATTTTTGGTAATTGCTTAATTCAATTTTAAATAAGTAAAGATTTTATAAAAAAAAATTAACAATAAACAATAAATTGTAAAGGTAAATGGGCACAAAATTAATTTAACAAAAATTTAACACAATAATATGAAAAAAATTTTGTTCTTAAAAAGTATCAAACCAGGAAGAATTTACTGTTTAACTTATCCGACTACGTTCAGAACCATGATTTTGCAAAAGCGTATAAATGGATAATATTCATGATATTTAGTGTCACTTAGATTAGAAAATGTATATAAAGTTATTTTAAGAATAGTATTACAATAAAAAATTATTTAAAAGTACAATATTTTGACAAAAAATGAACACAGAATGACCAATTTTCAAAACATCTCTCCTTTTGTCAATAGTGCGTCTATTATAATAATATTTTTCCTGTATATAGCTCAGACACTCGGTACAGAGACTCCAACCAGAATTTTTGAAATATATAACTTAAAAGTAGGTTTATCCATGTTTTTACGACAACAGAGGGAAGAAATTTTATGAAAAAAATGTCGACAATTACTTCAAGTGGTTGAGCAATACACGTAA